>VYXF01008653.1:17571-34571 GCA_013397295.1 Polioptila caerulea
GACACCACATAGTGCTTGGCGCAGTCGGTGGGGTAGCGTTGGGCTAGAAAAGGGTCCATCCCCACTCTTCTTAACCTTGTCCTCTCCAGTCCTGCAGAGAAGGAACAGCGCATAGGACATAGGTGGAAACAGCAGGATTTCGGTGAAAAGTGCTTTGGAAAACCTCATTGTGAGCTTCTAGGCGTCTTCAGAAGCCTGGAAGGTACACCCCCTGTGACACAGGTCATGCTGTGTGAAAGGGGGGTAGAGTTTCAGTACAAACACAGTAAGCGCTAGTCAGGCATTATGGTGGCGGGAGCCCATTAATGTTGATGTTGAAAAAGAAAAAGTTGGCTTTCCTGGCGGAGTGGAGCTCCGGGTACGATGTTGGGTGGAGTGATGCTCCTTGTCCTGGGTTCCATGCCGGCTGGCTGCAACCCCATCAAGCTGAGTAGCCCGGTTCTGAAGTCAGTCTTACTGGCACCTGCTAAGTTCATTGCAGGTCATTGCTCCTTTTCTGCAGGGGAGAATAATTTGGGTGTTTTCTATCATATAATCGTGTTTTATCATCCTCTGGAAGCTAGTGCTGCCAGCATGAAGGCTGACAAAAGTGAAAATAAACTTTGTTCTCCACAAGTCCTGTAAATTGCTGTCTTCTTTTGATGCTGCCAGTTACACCATGAAAAATGGTCACCCAAATAATCTCACATAAAATAACACTAAAGCTTTCCAAATAGTATCTTTCAAAATACCAAGTAACTTTGTGCAATAATTACTTTGTATGAAAAAGTAAATATATGAAATGTGGCACAGATGATTACTTTTTATCCTGTCAAAAAGAGCTAACTATTCCATAAAAGACTAGCTTTTCAACGAGCAACAGTGTCTTCTAAGTACAACATAAATCAAAAGCTGGGCAAAATGCTACTTGGTCTTTATTGCAATAAATGTTGTTAAAGAAAGCAAGACTTAAATCATCACCTTTGCCCCCTTGACTTGAAATGGCTTCAAGGCTGTATTTGCTTTGAAGTGGCAACACTAAATAGATATTTTAGGTTTTAATGTTATGTCCCAGCAGTTCTTATGAGTAACTTAGCTGTTTTAGTGCTCTTCATGCTGTGATCCTTGCATGACATTGAATAGTTGAGCAATAAACCCATGTATTTTATATTTTTCACATAGTATCACAACATGGATGTGAGGTTTGAGAACTACATTTAGCTTGGCTTTTTTTTAGTCATAAGCAGGTTGTGTAGGTCTTCTTCAGTTCAGTCAGTCAGAAATAAATGGAATTTACATTACATGCATTAGGAATAAATGCATTTCTTTTTATAGAAATAATAAAGCCAGATCTCATTATTTAAAAGATTATGTTTTGTACTGATACTAAAGAAAAAAAAAAAACCAGATAAGAAATTAACCTAAATTCATGAAGAAGAATTAAGACACTGTGTATTTCTGCTGCTGTATTGCATATCAACATTTGTTATTGGTAGCATAGATTTTGTATTTAATATGATAGTGTACCCATACACATACATTTACCTGTATATGTGGTTTGTTAATACTCCTTTAACATTCCCTTCTTTCTAAGAGCAGATAACACAACAAGAAGCTTGATTCATATGTTACAAACTGCACATTAAGGTAGATTTTTTTTTTCCCCAAAACTTAAAAAAATTCAAACACAGCATTCTACACTGGGGTTCTATTTCTGCCAGGATTGCAGCAGTATGTTACTCTGTGGTTAGTACAGCACTGAATTGGAAAAATATCTACACACTTTATAAACTTTGAAATGTTTCCTGTAAAACACTTAATCTCTAAGATAGCACTTAAACTAGACTTGGAAGATAGAAATGTTGGTGAGATTTTTTTTGTCTTTTGCTTAGGGTTTTGAGGTGAAAGGAAGATTTTTTTAATTTGGAAACAAGTATCATGTATTCCCTCAGAGGTTCTCAAAAAATATACATCTTTCATTCCAGATTAACTATTTAAATCTTATTCTTCCTGCTGATGCAACTGTTTTCAGTCTTCTCTTGGAGGCTGTGCACCAGCAGTGAAAATCTGTGCAAGCTATGAGTGCAGGTTTAAATCTCAAAAATTGTAGCAGAGGAGGAAGCAAAATGAGTCAGCTTGCCTGCTGTTCATCTGAATAGTTACCTGTGACAATACTCTTGGGTAATTTCTACCATAGCTCTTCAAAAGGCCAACCATAGGCCTTCATGTCTCAGGCTCATGAATTTCATATATTGTATTAAATAGTACTCTATTCATAGTGGGGGGTGTTACTTTTCTTTCATCTTTTCTACCTTGTATTGTTGTTTGCATTCCTCATAAACAGCATCCCACAAAGGTCTTTAACACAGTAGGGTATTCCCATTACAGCTGGAACCAGTGGCCACTGGGCCAGTACACAGCAAAATCAGAAAGGTGAGGGGGAGCAGGAGAGGTGTTATCAGAAAGGTTGCTCTATAGTCTCTCCCTTTTTTACCTTCATACATTATGATAGCCATATTTTACAGTTGTTTATGATTAACGTATGGCAAGCTGTCAGCTGAAATCTAACAGGTGATTTGTCACAAAACTGCATTAATTCATATTTTAGGCATTGGCTTAAGAAATTATTTTGAGGAATGTTCCTGAGTTGCTGTACTGATAATTGAAAATTCTCATTTTTAGAGCACAGACACTTTGAGCTCCTATTGCTAAAGTTAATAAAACACTACCAGACAAATATACACGTTATCTATATGCAAAAATTTATTCTCCTAATTTGGTTTGTGTACACATATTTTAAAGCTGATTTGGTACCTCATTAGACACTGTCAGTAGTTGTCTTTATTTTGTAAATATTTTTGATTCGTCTACATCGTTTAACTTATGAAACTTAGTAGTTGGAGACAAAGGTATGAAGAGAAAAGTGATTTTCAGTGCAGCTCTTTATGATCGCTTTTGCCACATCTGCTGTTTTTTTCCCTGCTGTCTGAAAGAGATGAGGCTTTACACACTTGTGTGATCCACCTGCTACCCAAACAACTTCTCTATGTGCCAGGATATTTCAAGTACATTGCAAAGTATTCAGGTCTCTTATCCTACAGGTCTTTAGTCTGTCCTAATTTTTCCTCTGTGGAAATAGATGTTAGAAAGATGAGGGACATGAGCAGGCTGGTTCTCACACTTGTCCCAGCTTATTAATTGATGTGGCTGAACCGCAGATCCAAACCATAGGTCTACTGTAGACCCAAAATAGCACAGTGGTGGAATAAGGTGATGTAGCACATTAACTCAAAGCAAATTAAGCTTAATTATTAGTGCTTGTCAGGGAAGAACTTGTTGTACTAGCTCTTTGGGGCTTTTTTGGTTGGGTTTTGGGGGGGTTTTGTTTTGTTGTTTTTTTTAAGTGGAAAGAGCAAGAGCCCAGTAATCAATCATACAGCACACAGAGATGATGAAGCAAGATTACCTTTGTCAAAGTGCACTAGAGTGTGTGCCACAAACTGAAAATAAACAGCAGTTTGTGTAGGGAAAGCTGTAAATAAGATTTGTAGATAGAGGAGGCAGTTTTGTCTTTTATTTCTATACTGCTTGGAGTATCTCAGATGGTGTGAGAACTCTGCTTACTATTCGGAAAGACAATACTTAGAATACAGAATAGAGTGTGGTGGTATTGTTCTTGAGAATCATGCATATCTATGTATATATACATAAAATGTATGTATGCACATAGGTGCACAAAGTCTATTTTAAGATTTGTCATCAGTTTGAATACGGTGCAGGAGATGGATTTTTTGTTCTTTTCTTGCTTCTGGATTCAAAATGTACAAGGTACCACTACATTTTAAGGACAGCAGCAGAGAACTACATCTAGAATGTCAGAAGTATTCTCTAATTTCAGCAGAGGAAAATGGAATCTAGTAAAGGGAAACTGAAAGCAAATTGATAGCTTGTTAATTCACATCTTTTGCAAAAATAAAATAAACCAAAAATTGAACCTCGTATATGACTTAGTGTGTGTGTTTATTTATTGGTTCCTCAACGTCCACTAGGGAGATTAAAGGAACCGTTTTTCACCTATAGGTCAGAGATCACTGTCTGTATAACACTACTCGATCTAAATCTTGATACACTTCTTGATGTAAATACTGATAAGCAGCAGAAGTCACGTACTTTAAAACTCAGAAAAAAAGAGGAAGACACTAATATCATAACTGATTCAGAGAAATAGAAATTTTGTTAATCTTTGACTTGAACACTGACTTTTAGTTTCTAAGGATACACTCACTGCTGGTTAGTTTAGTTTTTTTATAGAAAAAGTATCCAGAAATGCTTCCTAGAAAACTGGGGGTCTCACAAACTAACAGCTGGTCAAAGTGAAGTCTTAATAATCTGAATTTTCCCTCCTTCAAAACATCAAAGATGTTCAGAACACATCTAATGTGGCAGTGCTGTGCTGTTAGGGCACTGAAAATGGAGTAGAGGGAGGAAAAGTCTTAGTTTGCTATTTCTCAGCCTTGAACTTTTTACTTCTTAAATATAGCAGTGTTTTGGGAGAAGCTGCTCAGTCATCTGATGGGGAGAGTGTTTCTCCATTCCTCTCATGTTGTCTGCTTTCTGCTGGTAAATCGAGGGGCATCGTCAAGCACTGGGAGGCAAGAAATGTATTGTCCCAGAAGAATGCTGCATTACAAATCTTGCAAGGTAGAATGTGAAAAGGGAAAATAAAAATATAAAATTCTTTTCAGCATCTTGCTCTTAAAGTACCCTACAGTTAATATTTGAATGTTATTATTGCTGTGGGCCCACAAATGTTTCAAAACCAGCATATATAAATATATATAGTAACAAAAGAAGGATTTTTTTTATTTTTGGTTTTTTTTTCCAGAGAAGACCTGTCATGCTCTGTCTTGGCTTTAAGTAAACTTAGATGGCCAAGTTTAAGCTTCTTCCATTGAATCTGTTCAATTCTGATCTAGATACAGATTCAAACAAAGTAATTTCTTCCCTCAACATACTCCCATTAACTTCAGATAATGTGTTTCCTAATTAAAAATACAGAAAAGTGTCTGTGACTAGTGGGTAAGTGTCCCTATTACAAAAAATGGTGTCATATTTTATAATTATGTTTAAGTCAAGAACTTTTTGGAAAATCAAATTATTCTCTCATTTCTTAATACAATAGCTCCAGAGGAAGCTGCAAGTTTAATGGCAGGCCAATCTAGATAAAACTTCCTGATGTATATAGTATTAGCCTGAAGTGTGAGTCCTACTAATTGATCACTTTTTATAAGCATTGTATTCACCTTATTTTCAATTCTAAATATAAAATATTTCAAATTCCATGAATTCTGATATCAGGAGGAAACATTTTTACTGTATGATTTTGACTGATCTGTGTAAACAGATTTCTGAATTTTCACTTGAACGATAAAAATATTTTCCTTATAATCACTCTGTTTATATTACTTTTTCATTATTTCAGTTTATGTTTCCTTCCCATTTATTCATCACTAAATCCAAGCCCAGTGAACATTTACTGTTACAGAATGTAGTATAGAAGCTATGCACTACCACATCCTTTCATGGAAGACTGTGTATTTTGGACAGAACAAGAGGTGTTAAAACCACATTATCCAAACAAATCTGCTCACCACACTACATTCTCTAATAATTTTCATTCTCAGCAATTCAATTAAAACAGAAATTAGGACCATGAGAAAAATCTATATTTTAGCCAAATAAGTTATTCATGAAAAAGGAATGGAAAGATTAAATCTGTTGTATTGAATCCAGATTATTAATTAGCTTGGATGCCAAGTCCTTTTTCTTTCAATGTTGAAAAGCACTTTTACACATTAGAATAACCCTGTGCAGGGAATCACATATTTGTCACAAGGGGTTTTTCTCAACAACAGAAAAAAATATTTTCAAAGTTCTGTCATAAAATGACAACCCATTCATTATGAACTTCAGCAGACACATTTTTTTGATGCAAATATATTTCAATGACTTTTTTTTTTTTTTTTTAATATAGATGCAAGGTAGCACAAACATGAACTCGTGGCAATCAAACTCACAAGCTTAAATTCTTCTGGTGTTTTATCATTTGATTCCTTCTCTGAGAAGGCACAAAGGACACAATAGGGGCAATAAAATCCAACTCTAGCTTTTGTAGAATGATAGCAACATGTTTCATTTTTTAAATATCAAGTAAGTTCTTCATATTTGGGGTTCAGGTAGGTATGCTTAAAAAAAGTAAATAGAAGAGTTCTTCAGACTTCCTTTTATTTCTCTCCTCTGTATTTGTTTCTGTGAAATCTGATTTTGCAACATAAATGTTTCTTTGCTCCCAGTGAAGTTTTACATTCTCTTAAAACCAACCACATACAGTGTCTTTTCAGAATCATCTACTTCTTTCATCTTCTAATGCCTGCCTTCTCTCTGGCAAGTGACTGTGCCTTCTTTTCTTTAAATCTGTGCTTTCTCAAATGTCAGCTTCCTCGACATTCCAAGACCCTGGATTACCTTTTCATTTGTTTTGTCTTTCATTCATTTCCTCTTTTTCAGGTCTACTTTATTCTTTCCCTTAAATATCTCTGTCATGAGCTTTTTTTACCTCCAAATCCTTTCACTTTCCATTCCAGAAGTACACTTGTGCTTGTATATGTAATGGGGAACAGGGGAAGTATATAATATTTCCTAATCTGTATTTTCTGAGATCCCAGACAGGTCAGCAAATTCTTGCTTAACACATTGAAAAGAAGGCTGTAGCAAAATGCTGTACAACAGTTACATATTGTTTTATTGCATCTAGAACGTACACTCTTCCAGAGAATATCCTTCAGAAGCTGGAGGCACTGAGGCAGGGAGCAGTTCTGAACACAGGGTATTCCACTAAATATTTCTTCTTAATACAGCATTCAGTACCTAAATGCTTGGTTGGTTATACATTGCTCCACTTCTCCCTGCCTACATCCAATTCATTTTGGTTCTGCAAGGTGTAAAAATTATCTCAGAAGGAGGTGACTTATAGCTAAAATTTGGAAGCTGCCTTTCTTAAAGATTTTGAGGATGTGGAGCATCAAAGGAAAGAAAGGGTCGCTGTCTTAATCTGTTTCTGACTAACAAATAGGTCACAAATATGTCATATTGGGGGGCCTTCAGGAGCAGTAGTAGAAGGCATTAGCTGTCCTTTCAAGAACAGCAATGATCTTGGGATGAGAAAGATATTAATTTAAAGGACACTGATATGATTGTCCCATCTTTTCACGTAATTAGGGAGGTAGAAATCCCAGGATTTGTCTAATTCTCTGTAAATAACATGCCAAATCTCAGGGCATTTATAACAGTTTGCCCCTGCAGACTCTGTAGTAAGCTGCAGCTGGTTTTGTGGACTCATTTGTGCAGAGGCTGTTTAAAAGGTGTAGCTTGAAAGAATACTGTAATCTTTTTTCTTTGCATGCTGATTCCCAAGGTGGCAAAATGCAGTGATGACAGTGATGATAGAGGTTTCTTGCTGTAATTATGCTTTCATCACATTCAGCAATGTACCAAGTACTACCAATATGATTTGAAACAGTAAAGTTTGCTACAAGCGGTAAATCATTATCTCATTCCATCACATGAATTGTCTTTCTTTATACAGATGCTTACACACATATACACAAACACAGAGCCCCTTTTCTAAAGAGGGTATAGAAAAGAACTGGATAAACTTGGGATGGGATGAAGTACTTTTAGTTGGGACATTTTCTGTGTCAGATCGGGTTTTTTAAAAGGCTTGTACTTGTTTTCTGGACACAAGGAAATGCTAGATGTATGAAATTATTTTGTGTATGATTTCACTTAGAAGAAATCAGGGAAATAAAATCAGTGTTCAAGTTTACATGAAAATAAAGCTGCAACTTGATTTTTGCCCAGAAAAAATTATTAGTTCTCTTGATAAGTCCTCAAGCAACACACTGAAAGAACAGCAAGACTGTATTTAGAAAAACATTAATAAAGAAAAGAAATGTAAAGTAAAAATGCTTGTAGATATTTCTACTGGCTCATCAACCCAATGTCAGTTACCAAGGAATATAAACACCACTGTAGTTGATCCTTTGTTCAGTGCTACCTGGATGCTGCTCACCAAAGCCTAACAAATGTTTTAGCCTCTTTATTTTGCTGTTACCAAGCAGAAGAAAGAAGACATGCCTTCAGCAGAAGGAGATGGAATCCCAGTATCAACTAGGTTGGAAAAGACCTTTGAAATTATCCAGCCTATGACCTAACACCACCTTCTCAACAAACCATGGCACTAAGTGCCACATCCAGTCTTTCCTTAAACACCTTCATGGACAGTGACTCCACCACCTCCCTGGGCATTGGGCAGCCCAATCAGCTTTTCTGTGAAAAACTTCTTCCTAATGTCCAACATACACCTTCCCTGGAACAGTGTAAGACTGTGTCCTCTTGTCCTGTTTCTGGTAGAGGAGACTGACCCTTGCCTGGCTGCAACCTCCCTTCAGGTATTTGTAAAGACTGGTAAGGTCACAAGGTGATAAGACATGCCTTCTCCTCCTACTCCACTAATCCTATAGGCCTAAGTGATGTGAAGCTCATGGATATAGCAAACTGCAGCAACTGAGATATGTTTATAACAGATAAATTCTTTTCAAAGAAGAATAAAGCAAAAGGAAGAATTCTGAATATAAAAGGAAGTTTCAAAGATTGTTTTCACTTACTAGAATCATATGATGTAGTAAGCCACCATGTAAGTCATAGAATTATAGTGTCATAGAATACACTGAGTTAGAAGGGACCCAGCAGGATCACTTGAGTCTATTTCTTGGACCTCCACAGCACCATCCCCAAGAGTCACATGTGCCTGAGAGCACTGTCCAAGTGCTGCTTGAACTCTGTCAGGCTGGTGCTGGGACCCATTCCCTGTGGAGCTGCTTCCCGCACCCAACCACCCTCTGGGTGAAAAACTTTCTTCTATTATCTAACCTAAATATCCACTGACTTATCTTCAGGCTGTTTCCTTGAGTCCTGTCATTGGTTGCAAGAGTGAAGAGATCAGTGTCTGCCTCTCCACTTCCCAACAAGAATGTTTAAGAACTCAATGAGGTCTCCCCTCAGTCTCCTCCAGGCTGAACAGACCTCAAGCGACCTCAGACACTCCAAATACAGCTTCCCGTCCAGATCCTTCACCATCCTTGTGGCCCCCTTTTAGACACGAATAGTCTAGTGTCTTTTTGTACTGTGGCACCCAAAACTGCCCCCAGCNCATTCCCTGTGGAGCTGGTTCCCGCACCCAACCACCCTCTGGGTGAAAAACTTTCTTCTATTATCTAACCTAAATGTCCACTGACTTATCTTCAGGCTGTTTCCTTGAGTCCTGTCATTGGTTGCAAGAGTGAAGAGATCAGTGTCTGCCTCTCCACTTCCCAACAAGAATGTTTAAGAACTCAATGAGGTCTCCCCTCAGTCTCCTCCAGGCTGAACAGACCTCAAGCGACCTCAGACACTCCAAATACAGCTTCCCGTCCAGATCCTTCACCATCCTTGTGGCCCCCTTTTAGACACGAATAGTCTAGTGTCTTTTTGTACTGTGGCACCCAAAACTGCCCCCAGCACTCGAGGTGAGGCTGCTCCAGTGCAGAGCACAGCAGGACAATCCCCTCCCTTGCCTGGCTGGCCATGCTGTCTCTGATGTACCCCAGGAGAGGGTTGGCCCTCCTGGCTGCCAGGGCACTGCTGATACAGATTCTACTTGCCACAGACCATGATCCTCAGGTCACTTTTAGCAGTGCCAGCCTCTTGTTCCCCTGTCTATTCATTCAACAAAGGTTGTCCCATCCAAGGTGCAGAATCCATCATTTACCCTTGCTAAACTTGTGTATAACAGTGCTAAATATTTATGAGATGTTTCACAAAATGAAGTCGCCCATCATGTGAGAACAGCCTACATTTATGCTTCAATCCTGCATATGGTTTGTCTTAAACTTTTGTCTATGCTTACTTTACCTAATGACTCAGATTGGCCTATGTTAATGATCTGTGATTTTCATTATTTAGTATTCTCCCAAAAGAAGAAGCAGCATCTGAAGAAGTTTACTTTCTGAAAGACAGAAAGCTTCCACCAGTGTGGAGAAAGGGTTCCCCAGAGTTGGCATTTACTTTCGTACACACTGTCTTATTTTGAGCAAGTCCATCCCTACAGACATGGAAAGTTACCCAGTACTGTGAGCAGTGATGCTAATTGTAGTTCTACGCATAAAAAGCAATAGGACATAAAGCTGTTTCTAGTCCTTTAGTAAATGAGGCACAAGAAGAAAGCACACCATGTCATGTGGGTATCTGAATGTACTTCCCCAGTGAGGTTTTGAAAGGCTGTACATTGCAACCTCTGTACTTAATAATATCATTTCATTTTAGTATTCAAAACTGAAGAAAACAGAAGTGAGAAGAGTTCAGAGAAGTCAAAATAGATTTTTCCTTACTCTGTTGTGGAAATACAGAGTTTAAATATGTAGCTGATTATGCACTTTTGTACCTCTCCGTGCATTTTTGGTATCATATATGATACTGTAAATCCATTAAATATGTATCAAATAGGTTATATAGACAAAGACTTATGCCAGTGCCTACACACAGCTTAATTGTGAGCATACTGTTATATTCATACTATATACTAAATGAGGTGAGTCTTCTATTTAAAATAATGGATAAGTGTTTGCAGAAAAAGAGACATAAGAAATGTAGTTATATTTCCCTCTAAAGGCTGAATTAGTCTGCTGAAACTTTTAAAAAGACTTATGAAAAGTATATTTTTATGATAATTGAATTTATTCCAAAGATATCCAAAATACTGTCACCAAGTGAAAAACATCTAAAGAAACTCTAGGAGATGATATTCCCTGAGCTAACTGCTAAAACCTTAGCAATTTCCATCTCCTTATTACTTACATAGTATCCACTCCTCTTTCCTCCATATAAATTGCTTTCTTCTAGTTATGATGCAGCAGTGTGATTCAACTCTCCCTGCAAAACCACAGTGGACATCTGAGTGCTCTGAGGAATTCATGGGGTCTGGCTAGTCAACACAACTGGGACTACATTCAGAAAATTCCCAGAAAATTCAAAGGTGAAAAAAAAAAAAAGGTTAAATCTTTAAAGAGGAAAACTTTAAATAGGGGACCAGTTTTGCATTTGCAAATCCTAGTTTTTTAATCTCCCATTGCAGTCAATGTTCAAGGATAGTAATAGAACTGCAGTGTCTTCTCAATAATTTGGAGCTTTGTCAGTTGTCCTGGTTAAAGATTTCATTATTTGCTATTGACAGAGCACATGGGCATGAAGCATTCACTAGTTTATCATTCCAAGTTAATAAATGGTATCTATTTAAATGGAGGAAACTCACTTGCAAAGATAACTTGGTACATTGTGTGCTGTTTATTTATTGGAAAAAAAAATACAGTAATGGCAAATGGATAAATAGCTGTTCTTTCCCAGAGGTTAATATCAAAACAAAATAGTTTTAACTACCATCTTAACACAGTTGAGTTCAAAACTATGTTTCTGCAAATATGTTTTCTGAATATATATATAACAGTTATTTGTAATTACCAAATCAAGAAAAAAAAATGAATAATGCAAATTTTGTCTCTGTTTCAGAGACCCAAGCATGATTAACATAAGTAAATTCATTTGTGCTGTAGATAGCTCATTAGAATATCTTCAGAAACTCCTAATCTCCAATCAACTATGTAGTCCAGGACTCTTTGTTTTCATACTTCACTAAAAATTTGGAAAAACAGAGCTCTTAGCCTAATTCTGTGTGAAAATTGCTTTGTGACCACTGTAAATTATCCTATGTATTTTGTTGGATAATATTAGACACAAAATACGGTAATATTGTATCTTAATGTATACTTTTTTATCCTTTATGATATAATCATCCAGTTTATAAACTTAAGAGTTAAATTGCTTATTTATGACTTAACAATAATGAAATTCATTGAATCATAGTAAATTAACTTTGGAAAAATGAAGTCATCAAGTCACCACCAAGATCATCAAACTTTGACTGAACACTGCCATGCATGCTAAACCATATAATGAATTCTAATGTCTACTCATTTATGAAAAAAAAAAAACGTTCCTAAGCATTTCCTTTATAAAATTAACAAGTAACATTGCCCATTTGTTGAACTTTGCCATTATATGATTACAAAATAAAGGAGCATATGATGCTACATAAGGAAGCAATTAACATTGTATTCAATACTATCATCAGTCTGATCTTGAAGTTTTTTAGATGTTCTTACCTTATAAAGTTTGGAACTAAGCACAGGCCTCTGTCCAGACTGACCAGACTTTTTAGAAGCACTTGATCAGGAGTCAGCTAAAATATCTGAATATCACTATTTACCTTAACTTTCTTAGATATCCTAACTATCTCTAAAGTAGGCACAATGGTCAACTGTGAACAAAAAATGAAGATTTTAATTGGAAGATTATAACTATGTGTTCAAACAAACCTCTTTGAAGACCACAGCCTAAGTTCTCCCATGTTTCCAGAATGCAGAACAGAAGGGTTTTTTGCTTTTGTTTTCCAAACTATATTAGATATGAGGTATTGTGGGTGGAGGAAGGATGTAGGAGGCATCCTTAATTAAAGGGAAGTCTTCAGCCCTCATAGCTCTACAATTTATTAAGTAGTAAGAAATCCATATTCCAGAGTAATCTGTGATTTAGTCTGCCTTTTAGGCTATCTGGCTGAGAGCTAATGGTAATATATATGATTATTCAGAGTTACTAGTGCAAAATGCTTCAGAAATGAAACGTATATCAGGAATTTCTGCAGTCAGTTCTCTTTACACAGTTTCATTTTTCCTCTTGCCAAGGTGATAATTTCTCTCTTATGATGTAATGATATGGTACTAAGTGCAATCAAATTCCAATTAATTCTTTTAAAGCTGTGATTAATATTGAGCAAAATCTTAGCTGTTCAAAAATTACTGTTACAGTTAAAGTTCTGTGTAAATGTCCAAAGCAGTGCTAATACTGACAAGTCTAAACCATGGCACTTAATGGCATCTTACCTTTTTCCATTATTTAGCATGTATCTACTGTAAGTAAATTATAAACACATTAAGAAACATTAATGGAGTTTATTGATGAATCTAGCTAAATTACATCAGCAAGACCAGGCATTTTCATGTTATAGCAAAGCTTCCATAAGCTCACTTTCTGTTCTTCCTAGAAACTTAGGGTGCCCAGATATTTTCGTGCAAGGTCTCCCTTGACCTAGAGGTTTTCTAGGAGGGATTGTAACATAAGTAACTCACTTCAGCAATAGGTGACCATGCTGGAGCAGGGAAGGGAATTCAAAGTCATCTCTAGAGGTACCTCCCAGCCTTAACCATTCTACAATTCTATGATTAAAAGTTCTCTGAAGAAAGCACGACAGAATNGAACTTGGAGGGGGGGCATTTGCTTATACTACTTACTTACTGTACATAAGGATTTATTATGTAAAGAAATAAAGGATTTATTTATGCAAAGAAACCTGGTGCTAATAGTGGCCTTCTAGCCTCCTAAAATGTCTACTCTTCCTTAAAACACATGAAAATGTGGAATGAAGTATTTTGTATCCTAAAGAATTGCTTAATGAAGAACTACTATCCTCTTATCTTTACCAATACTGCACAGTTGCTAAATTATCTCCCTCTCTCAAATGGCCTTTCTAGAGCTAGAGCTCCTTTGCCATTTATCACAATTATTCAACAAATATATAAGCATATTTAAAGTCTTCTCTAAGTAAATTTTGTCAGGTCCTGCAAAACCTGTGTAGAAGCATAAAAGTGTGGTTTTACTGTATGATTACTGTAGTGTCTGGACAACTTTCTTTAAGTGATCCCTTGTGCTTGCAGAAAACATTGATACCTTCTGGTAGAAAAAAAAAGATATGAAGGCCAGAAAAACTGCTGACAACAAAAGTTGCTCTGACAATCTCTAAACTCTGCCATTAATTCTGTGTTCACTGTAGGAATTAGTGCAAGTGACATGTTTTGTTCAGCTCTTCTTAAAGAAGAAATTTTATTTTGTGCAATTCTGTTATTTCAAAAGGTGAAACAGTCATCTCAAAATAATATACCTCAATAGGTAACTGCCTTTTGTTCTTCATTATAGGCAAGAGAAACAATTTAGTTGCTTGTTATTGTCAAACCATAATTTTATGATGGAAAAATTTCATGTGAACGTCTGCATAGAGTTGAATTTGGGGCAGAAAGTTGGAAATATCTGGGCTCTGTCTGTGAAATCAAAGAGAACGGGGATGAAGGAAAGACTGGAGTAAAAGAAAAAGATGTATTGCTGCATCTGTAGTTGTCGGAAAAAAGAGAAAAAATATCTCAAATCATAAGCATACACAGTCCTGGAAAGAAGGCAGAATTATTTAGTATTTCTCTTCTTCTGCTGCCAGCAAGTCTCTGAGAAATACAGGTATAAATATGTGTGTACATCTATTGTTGATCATTTTGAAGGATGACAACTTTCTCTTGTTGTCATTTACTCTGTTTGTTCAAGGAATAAAGGTCTGTGTAATGGACTAAATCAGAGACTGCAGTCATCTGAGGGAGTACTTTGAGCATTATGATTTCCAGTCAAAAATGTAATTATGGGAGTGGAAGATGCTAGTTTGTTTGGATTACCCAATTCATTATTAATGTTGGAGTTTTTTTCCTTTTTTTTTTTTTTTTTTTTTTTTCTTCTTAATATGACTGGACCACTGTCAATCTTGGTGTTATTTAGGAAAATTTCTTCATATCCACATTCAGTTGTCAATATAATAACATTTTTCTGGAACACAGCAGCAACTGCTAAATGGCTCATCAATATCAAGAATTATCTTTCAAGCAGGAATAAATAGTAGCAAGCAAAGACCAGAACAATCAGTTTAAAGGCATCCAGATTTCTGTGACACCAGCATATTGGCAGAGTGCAATTAGGAAAAAATAGGTTGATATGAAAATCCAAGGACAGAATCTACTTTCTTCAGAATTTACTTTCTTGGGCAGCTCAAAAAAGAAGAATCAGAAAAATGATTCTCTCAGGCAATTCAGACAGTGTCTGTGTTCCTGTGATTCTGGACAGGAACTTGGAAAATTTTTGTTGTTAGGCTTGTTACAGGTAAATGTAGTGTTCCAACAGAGAGATGAATTCCATAATTTTGGAATAAGTTCTTCCATAATTTTGGCAGTTAAAAGTAATTCCTATGAAGTAAAATCAAGTGTGATTCTTGCATACATCAGCTTCATCCTACCAACAGCAATGAATTCACAACTGCACAACACTTGAAAGCAACAAGGTTTTGCACCTTGAAAACAGCTTCAAACAAGTGTAACCAGATAGACACCATTAACGCAGAGTAAGAGAATTGTTGGCATTGGAAGAGCTCATCAAGAAAACAGAATGTTCAAGGTGAGACAGCAGTACGATTTTTGAACATATCAATATGAAAAATCAGAAATTTTTACAATAGTTAGAAAAGAGAATTAATGAAGAGGTGATGCAAATGTATATAAAGGGCATGAAAATAGCAAAATGCAAATCATAAGTGGGAATTAAAAGTCAGTTTATTCACGTTAGGAAAATCAGTTTGTCTGAATCCGTCCATTTGCCAAGGATACATAGATGCTTAAGATGTCCAAGAAAAAGTGCAGGGGTGGGGGGGTGGGGGGGGCCGGTGTTCAGTTTTTTTTCTTACACAATATTTGGAAATTTGTAATGATAAAGACAAACTTCAATCAAAATTCAGTGTATCAATTTTTGTTTACTTTTTAGGTATGACTTTCTGTCACACATATTTTGAACTCCATTATCTGCTTTTTTATTAAATAACTGATCTGTTGATTGCACTAAATTTTGTTTTGTTTTGGTTTTGGTTTATTCATTTGCTTCTTTGTTTCTGGTTCTGTTGTTGTTGTTTATTTTAATTTGACAGTTTTAAGTATTCCAAATTGGAATTATCGGTGGCCAAAAAGTTATTCTACCAGATATTTCATAGGTCTTTCTGCTGTCGAAAGTCATAGCAAGACTGCACTCTCTCAAAGTTTATGTTTCTCCATAAATCCAGCCACAGTCAAAAGGAGCACTAAGAATTTAAGATCTTAAAACCAGAATGGTTTACTTCATGAATTGGAGTGGCTTTGGGTTCAGAAAAGTTTATTTTCTGTGATTTTTGTACAGTAAAGAAATGAAGAGTTCCTGGAACTTTCCTAGTCTCCCATATTCAGAGGCAGTCACAATATCTCACAATTTTAGTCCTCAGTGGAAGCTATGGCTATGATTTTTTCTTGTAGATTTCAGTGATGTATAGCTGGATTTAATCTGCTCCAAAACTGGCCAAGTCATAAAAAAACCCAAACAAATGAACAATCAAACAACTGTTTTTATTTATGTTAGCTGGTTTTTTGAAGCTAGTGGAACTTCTCTTATTTTCAAGGAAAAAAAAATCCAGTTGCTAAGACCTGACATTTTAAAATCAAAATAAAAGTTTGAACTCTTTCTGTTTTGGTAAGAAGAATTAGTCTGTAGGGGATTTCCTTGTTACACTAACTTGTGCTAGCTATATATACTGATATATCTGCTGAAATAAATCTTCCCTATATGTATGCCATGTTATGTTGAAAAGTTCAGGTTCAGAAACAGTAAAAAGCTTTAGAGCATTAGGAGCATTAAGAAAACATTTTACAAAGTGTAATGTGTCTTGTTCATAAACACCTCTTCAGATTTCTAAAATCTGAAGTCTTATTTTGGGGAGGAAACTTTTATCTTTGTAGTGTTAAAATATTGTTAAATAAATAAAGATATATTAACAAAATACTTGGGACCACTGCCATATATGTTTTTTGTGAATTGTATGACTTATTGCCTTTCAGAATGTTGAGGATATGACCCAGAAAGTTCCTTCTTCAATACACTACCTTTGCAAAACACTAACTCAGACAAAAAAAAAAAAAAAAAAAAAA
>VYXF01008653.1:36048-67030 GCA_013397295.1 Polioptila caerulea
AAAAAAAAATGGAAGCATACCCCTAACCATGAAGCGGATATCCAGAAGCACAATATTTTATGATTTTAAAAGATTTAACCACTATATTTAGTTGGTTTTTTTTTTCTTTTGAAGAAGGGATTTTCTGAATACAAGAATTATCACAAAAACAAAAACAAACAAACAAGCCCCAGCAAGTAGCCCTGTGTTGTCATATTTATAAGGATCACTGACTGCACAAAGGTAGAGTTAAAATGTGTCAAAATAACATAGCTATCTCTTCCTAGGTTGAGTTCAAATTCTTCTTGCAGTTCAGTCACTATGGTCTGATTTTCAGTCTCATATTTGCTGAATCGGGGAACTCATACTAAGTTTATAATCCATGTCAGGTTAACAAGTCTCTATGGAAAAGAGCATTTAAAGAAGACAAATTATATTGTGAAGGTAAGAGGTAGTCTGGACTGTACTCCCTGCTTCACTATATAAATGTGAGCTCTGGCAAAACATAGCAGGTTATTTAAAATTTTTTGGATGCAAAAGTATTAAAAAAGAGAGAAAATATTATAATGGTTCTTAACAGAAGAATGGAAACAATTGAGAGTGCCCAGATGTTTCAGACAAAAATGTGCTTTGAAAACAATGTACTGACCAGTGCTGTTTCATTGCCTAAAGATGCACTGAAACCATATGAATTTGACTAGTTTCTAAATATAATCATTTATTTATTAATAAGTCTTGAAAAATAATTTCCAAAATCTACAAGAGACAAGGCACCGATGTACACTAAGAGGACTTCTGAGGGAGTTTTACTTCTCTGTATTTGCTTTCATATATCTGGTTAATATTTGCTGCCCCCTGTAGTTTACTCACACATAGCTTCCATAAAACCATCTGCGGTGACTGAAAACAGAAACCAAGCTTTCTTTTCTACTGATTGTCTTTTGGTTATTTCTAATTTCTATCATCCTGTCTGAATTGTTGTGCTGAGAATTGGGATGATTCTCAATGAATTTCATGTTCAATCGTTATTTGATAGATTAAAATGAACTGTTATTTAAAGTACATGGATCCTATTTTAGACATGAATCTTCTGAAATAAATACAGTCGCCTTAAAAGAGGCAAATCAGGCAAATATTTAATAAAATGCAATGTTCATAATTAGTGTGTACACAACAGCAAACTTATGGTTCCTTGAAGTCTATTTTTGGAGAAGATGATGAAAAGTGGTAGTTTCAAGGTTTAACTGGCATCTAAGACGCTTGCTGAGTTTAAAATGGTCCATCACTGACTAATGAGATATCATACTGTGCCTCAGAATTTAATAACTGGACTTCACAGTTACCAATGTCTTCCTAGTATTGAAGGAAGGGGGATTTAAACAGGCTAGAAAAAGGCTATGTGAGAATGGAGGACTGCTGTGATGTATAAATCAGGGCTTTTAACCCAGTAATGCTAGAACCAGCTCATTATGATCAACTTCCTGGAGGTGTTCTGACTTCCTGGAGGTATTACAAGCCAATTAGAAAAGGGATGTATGTACTTATTTTTGGTTTAATTTAAAAGAAGACAACTCTGAATTCTGAAAAGCTGGAATTTGAAGAGGTTTGTGGCACATTGTTCTGTTGACTGTAGACTACCTTTTACTCTTTACAGGTGGCAGACTCTTTATAGGTAAGAGTCGCCAAGATTGACATTCAGATTCAAAAACTGCCTTCATTGAGTTCAAACTCAGAATCTCCCAACCAGTCAAGAAGGATTTATCTTACTTACAGACAAAAAGTAATGTAGTTAAAAGATAAAGTAGAAGCAGATATGAAGAAAGGGTCAGAAGTGTCAGTCTCTGCTACAGATCAGGACTTAATAACAAATCTTTTTCAGGAAAATCCTGGTACAGATAGAATCACCTTGAAGCTGCACTTGATCTTCAGTGAAGATGGTCATGCCATGCTTAAGGCAAAATCAGCAGGTGAGGAATGACCTAGGCAATTGGAAATTGATCTGTGTTTGCAGAGTTCATCAATCCCAGCTGCTAGGCCTGAACAGTTCCGGGGTAGAGCAATGCATCAGGAGTTTTTTGTTTTAGTGGATGAAGGCACTATTGTAAATATTAGAATTTGTTTTACATAGGTGTACACTTCTTAGCATATGTACCCAAGGTAGAAATTTGTCCTCAAAAAAAAATAAGCAAAGTAGAAAGATGGAAAAAGTGATGAAAAGTAAAAAGTGGGAAAATTCTGATGTAATAAATCTCTATTTAAAACAGAGAACTCAAATGTTAGCACTTTAAATGCTAGTAAAAGAAACTCCTTCACTTTCTGTGTGTGCATGCCTGAAAATTTCATTGTTACAGTCCAACATGTCCATGATATATTAAAATAGGATTGTGAAATCAAATTTCAGATACATACTTGAAAAGGCTTACAGAATTAAATATGACACTTTAAAATATCAGGACGATTACTGACTCATATTGCTTATGAATAACCAATTTATCAATCCTTTTACATGAACTTCAGAAAAAGGTCATTTTCATAGTTTGTTCTTGCTTACTGTGTAACAGGGTACACAATTTCTCCCCAACAAGTCCATCCTCAAACCATTGCTGTGTCTTTTGCACTGCGAAAACACGCCTTTTGGAAAAGCATCTTGTTTTTATTTTAAAAAATCTTCTCTATGGGGAATCCACAATATTCTTACAGAAATAATTTTAGTGTCTCATTAGCCTTGCTTTTTAAAATGGGCCTGCTATTTCCCAGCTAAATTGTCTGATGGCTTTGAGACTCTGGGTTTTGAAAACTGACATCATCAAAAATTTTCACTTACATACATATAAAATACAGATAAACCAATTTTTAATTCCCCAGTTTAAGCTGCGTAGATTCAGCTCTTTAATTCCTGACAGTAAAACAAGCTTTCCCCATTTTTGTGGTTTTTCTACACACCATATTAAAAATGTTGTCTATTTACATTGCACATGTGGTACTTCATAATTGGCTTTGTTTCTATTCTGTATGTATTATTTCTAACATTCCTCTACTGTAATCTGTGTTCACCTCAAAGCCTTGTGGTGACTTACAGAAGTCTCAGAGAATCCTAAACTCAATTTTTATGTTAGAAACTATTGTCGTATGTAAAACTTGCTTTCTTAATATTAGATAATTTCATTCACTTAGAGCTTTTATCATAATGCTTTTCTAGATACAGTGCTAAGTGGCCCACTGGAACACTGGCAGTCTGTGGTTTAGTAGAGAAAATTAGGTTTTCTACACCTTTTCTATGAAAATTCTTAAGATGCTTGAGACTGATTATAAGAAATATGACCTATCTGCAGAATTTTGCAAGAGTGGACCTAATTTGGCTTAAATGGGTAAAACAGGAACTTCAGGTTTAAAGATTTTATTTGTATAGTGCTTCCAATAAGTTTTTTAAAATGAAAGAAGAAGAAATGGCTTTTGGAAGTTTTTTGAGACTAGTTCAGGATATGAGGAACTCATGGGCAAAAGACCCATTATCATTATTATCATTGTTATTACTACTACTGCTACTATTGCTAAAGGATGTTCATAAATGTATAAGAATGTACTTGTATATAGGAATCAAGTAGAACGTAAAAACATTTTAAAAGTATTTTAAAATACTTTAAAATTACTTTAAAACAAAAACTTTCACCTAAAAGAAATTTCATTGTTCCAAGCGTATTTTAAGAAATCGGTGCTTATTTTTACTAATCAAATAAAAACCTGAGACATCCAGAAAGAAGTTTGATATCAATAAAATAATACTACCAAATTCTGAAAAGATTTATTTCCTCTGTGAACTACAGGTTCCACAGTTCTTGAGACAAAGGAATGAGGTAGAACATGACAGCATTAGATGAATATTTTTCAGGGTTTTTTTTGTTGTTAAATATTTATGGCTTCCAGCAATAATCTTCAGAGGAAGAAAATATTACAATACAAGAAACAAATAAGTTAGCAAATAAGTAACTCAAGAAGAATCCTGCCACAGAAATACTGGGCAGAAATACAAGTGGCAGTGAGCTGCCAAGGCTTTATTTATAAAGTGAAGTGTCTGTGTATTCTTTCCAGGGAACAACAGTCACTGACTTGAGGAAATACTTTTTGCCTTATATGTTCTAGTGCCTCAGAAAGTGTGTTTTTAGTAAGAGAAAAAGACAAATGTAGAAAATAAATGTTTTACTTATCAACAAATGCACCTTCAGAAAATGATTAATAATTATTCTATAAAAAGACTCTAATCCCGGTAAATGACAATGTAGTGACCATTTTGTGAGATTCAGTAGTAAACAAATTTCCTAGACAATATGTGCTAGTTTTTCCTCAAAATTCATCTAAAACATGGATCAGCTGTTCTGATATGAACTTTCTGATAAGGTTAGTAAATGGGAGTGACATGAGAAGTCTTGATTTTCAGTATAGAGCTGAGGTGAAAAGGTAATAAAAAGACATTAAAAGAATTTGACCTTTCCTTCCTTCTCTCTTAACCATTGGATATATAAAAAATACTAATGAATATTAATAAAACATAACAATGACAATTGTAGCAATGTACTATAATTATGTATTTGAATTTATTTTTAGAGATATTTTCTAAAATAGCAATTCTTTCTTTTTGTCTATCATTATTCATAATGATTTTTAGGTTTTGGTTACTATTAAGTACAATTAAGTACCTGTAAGAATAGGCTTTTAATTTTCAGTTAATCTTTTCAAACTCAAAAAAGAATAAATTTAATGTGACATGTCTTCAGGTGAATTTTAAATAGGTAAAAATTGGCTGCATTTAGAGAATTCTGTGTAGTGGAAATAATATGGAAAAGGGAAAATGAGAATTGGAGTGGAAGGTAAAGCTGGGTAGAGGAAATGGAAGGTGTCAGAGCTCTGTCATCGTGTTTCAAGGAAATCCCCTCATTAAAATATGTTCTCAGGTGTTCTGAAGAAAAAGAGCCCACCTATAAATACTTGTCCGTTCACACTGGTTCTTTCTTTCTTTCTTTCTTTCTTTCTTTCTTTCTTTCTTTCTTTCTTTCTTTCTTTCTTTCTTTCTTTCTTTCTTTCTTTCTTTCTTTCTTTCTTTCTTTCTTTCTTTCTTTCTTTCTTTCTTTCTTTCTTTCTTTCTTTCTTTCTTTCTTTCTTTCTTTCTTTCTTTCTTTCTTTCTTTCTTTCTTTCTTTCTTTCTTTCTTTCTTTCTTTCTTTCTTTNACTGGTCAAAAGCAGAGATGATAATTTAGAAGTTATGGAAACCTGTATTTCTTAATGGCTACATGCCATGTTGTATAACGTAAGTGTCTTCAAACCCTCTCTACCTGGGAACACTCAGAAAAATCAAGCAAAAAATTTTGAGGGTTTATTACAATATATGAAGTCCTTTGCAGATATTCTGCAGATATTATTTAGAAGTAAAGAAGTTTTGGAGAGCTATAGTTCGATACTTTTTCAAGGGCTAGTCAAAATATAAAAACAGAGGTTTAATGTGCTTTATTTAGGCTTCTTTGCATTTGCACTTTTAGTAGACTTGTCTTCATTTCTCTAAGCTTTCCTGGTAAAAAAATCCTTCAGTTATCAGCTCTGTATTTTTTTTGTCTTAAACCAGAATATTTGCAATTTTTTGAAAGACGTACCTTACATAATGAAACCACATATGAAATATCTACCCTTCTCTGTAAAAAAGGATTTTGGCTGAAGAAAGGTACAAACATGGACAGAATGCACATCAGGAAGCCATTAAAGAAGTCTATAATCAGCTACTTGAATAAGTTATAAGTTTTTTAAAAAAAGATCCGGTTGCTTTGAGGGGCTTGATTAATCTTCAACAATAGCCTTGGTTATCTTCTTCATCTGTTGCTTCACAGGAACATTTTGACAGCTGGCTGTGGGACATTTTGGAGCTTTCTTCCCAGCCTATGCAGTTTAGACAATTCTCTGCAATAGTGCAGTTAAGGTGTACCCTTTAATGTTCTTAATTATGTGCATCAGATTTTATGACACAAAGTAATGCTGTCTATTAACACATCTTTAAATCTGAAATGCATAATGGCAAAGAATATTGCATTAACTATTTTAAACACTTCATAATTAAGAGATTTAAAGAGAAAAAAACCAAACACAACTTTACTTAGTACATGCTTGTGTTTCTGTCATAAAATCATAGAATTGTCTAATTTGAAAAAGATGCTTAAGACTGGCACTGACTGCCGAGTTCACTACTAAACGTATGTCCCTAAGTGTATCATCTACACATCTTTTAAGTACCTCCAGGGAGGGTGACTCCACCACTGCCCTCACCAGCCTGTTCCAGCGCTTGTCTTCACTTTCCATAAAGAAACATCTTTTAAGACTATCTCTCTTCCCCTAGCTTTTTACTTGGATGAAGAGTCTAATACCCACCTGGCTACAACATCCTATCAGGGAGCTCAAGAGAGTGGTAAGATCCACACTCAGCCTCCTTTCCTCCAGCTGAAAAAAACAAAAAAAACCTGCAGGTCCCTCAGCTGCTCCTTATAGCACTATAGCGCTCCAGACCCTTCATCAGCTCCCGGCTCCACTGCCCTTCTCTGGACATGCTCCAGCACTTTTTATGTCTTTCTTGAAGTGAGGAGCCCGAAACTGAACATGGGATTTGATGTGGGGCCTTACCAGTACCGAGTATAGTGGACAGTCCCTGCCTGGCCCTGCTGCCACACCATTGCTGGTACAGGCCAGGATGCCATTGGCCTTCTTGGCCCCCTGGGCACTGCTGGCTCATGTCCAGCTGCTGTCACCAGCACCCCCAGCTCCTTTTCCTGTGGGCAGCTTTGCAGCCACTCTGCCCCAGCCTGTGGCACTGCCTGGGGCTGTTGTGACCCAAGGGCAGGACCCAGCTCTGGACCTTGTTGAACCTCACCCCACTGGCCCTGGCCCATGGTCCAGCCTGCCCAGATCCCTCTGCAGAGCCTTCCTGCCCTCCAGCAGGTCAACACTCACACACAATTTGGTGTTATCCTCAAACTCACTAAGTTTTGAAACTTTAGTAATTCTGCTGTCTACTTCAAGACATTTAGATAACCTTAATAGATGTCTTGCAATTTTGGATATATTTTTAAACTAATGCATGTTTCTTATTCTTAAAAGGATTGGAATATTGCTGTTATTTATTTTAAGAGAAAACCAGTACTATCCAAATAGATTTCACTTTAGCATAGACAGGTGGAATATTAGAAGGTGATGTAACATGAACCAGCTCAGCATGACAATTGCTTCATGAGAAAGCAGAAGGAAAACAGGAAATTGAAAAACTAATTTACATGTTTTATTTTCTTCCTTAAAATTCTGTGTGTCTCTGATCAGTCTTACCAAATTTAATGCTGTAGCAAACAACACAGAGTGCCACAACCACTGCACAATGCTAACTATATATTTTGCTCTGTGCCATGGGCCGGGTTTCTCATTTCATACATCATTTGCAACTTGCTGCAGTGATTCTGTGAAGTCATTGCCTAGCTCACTAACACAAAGTTAGGAAGAAGGATCATCTTTCCCAACACTTGTTTTGATCAAGCCGTGCACTAGACATCACAGCCAGCTTCCTGTTTCTCTCTACTAAAAGTAAAACACCAGCTATAATTTTACACATTAAAATTACGCCAGCAACCCTTTGCATTATGTTCTTGAGTGTCAATGTTAAATTGTTTACAAAGGATGTTAAATTGTTCAACAAAGCTTTTGTCTGTCAGGTGCTATATGCTGCTACTCCTTATTTTATTTGCGCAGAGATATACAGCAGCATGCAAAAACTACATCTGGAGAGGAAGCTTTGGACTGAAGCCAGATCTGTCAGATTTTTTTTTATGTTCTGAAATGCCATTCAACAAAAATCAGTGTGAGTTATTTCTACTTTCCTCACTCAGCACCAGCAGTATAATAGCTTAATGATACCATGAGACTCAGGGCACAGACCTGAGACAGGCAATCATAGCAATATCTCATTTTCACCCTGGTCTCCATGCAGTGAACAAACATCTCAAGCACTGAAAGTAAAGCTGAGTTAAAATGGGTAAACCTTTAAGGCCAGCAAACACAAAGTGTTACTGGACCTCACCTTTGCATGAAGCAGAATGGAACAAGCTTTGATATTGCTAATTCCACTGGACTAAATCCATCTTTGTATCCAGCTTACAGTGTAAATTAAATTAATAAGGACTGAGCATCAAAGATACCCTTAAATATAATAGAAGATTTACATTTAATCTAGCTCCTTAGAATCAAACATCTAAGTAATATAATGTAAGTATTAATAATGTAAAGTAATATAATATGTAAGTAATATATAAGAAATTAATCCTGGAAAGGGGATTTTGTCATCATATCAGTTTGTTTGTTTTTTTAATATTTTTTTTGTCTTTTATGTTTTAATGTTGGTCAGTATATGCCTCTGATAGAACAAACCCAACTGAATGAAAAATTCAGTTTTATGGCAGTTACAGCAATGTTTAAAATGCAAGATGCTTAAGCATACTATTGACTCAATGACCCTTCGTATTGTCAGGAATACACTGGGCAAAACCCAAAATACTGTTTCGAGCACCTCAGTTACTATTTCATCAGTCTCCATAATCTAGTAAAAAGTATCTTTAACACACTAAAGTTGCAAATTTATCTGCTATACTTTTGGTCTTCAGTTAGTTTCAGAGAGAAGGTGGAAAAATGTGGGTGTCTTGTTTTGATTACTCATATTGTTTGTTTGTTTGTTTTGGTAGATGCTCCCAAAGAACAAAACCTTTGCTTTTCTTTGAAATGAACTTGGCATTTAGCTATTTTTATTTTTCCAAAGACTAAGATTTTTTTAGACACATGGAATGATGCAGCCATCTCCTCATTTTGTTCTGGTTCCCTCAAGGCAACAGGCTGCAAAGGAAATGTCTACTTTGTTTTTGGCTTGTCTAGAGAATTGAAAGTGTGCAAGCCCCACAATTCCCTCTTCTTTTCACTGTTGGCATCACTGATTCCGTTTCACTCTTTGTTTTTGCCATGATGTAGGTTCTTATTGCTCAGGAGATGAAGGAAGTGATGGGTAATTTTAACCAGCCTTCTCACTCCATGATTAGAGTGCAGCAGCGCATACTGAGCCCCTTAAAGGAAAAACACTCCTCTCTTTCTTCTCCCGTGTCAGGGAGCAAAGAGCAGGTTGAATCAAAGGCAGTGGAGCAGAGTAAGAGCAGACACAAAAAAGGTCCATTATTAAGCACCCTGAAAAGCATAGTTACTACCATGGGAACACACCAGTATTAGTCAGAAAAAAAATTAGCTGAGGGGAGATAAATAAAGTAAAATCTCTAGCATATATTAGATCTCAGAAACACCCTTGAAAGACCATTCTTCATAACCCTGTAGGCCACATTATATTAAATGATTGTCACTTACGTAACCATTACCTCAGGTTTTGCTGACCTTGACTGCAAAGCAGTAATTACATCTTTGAATGTCACTGAAGAGCTTTTACAGGGTAATGCGACAGGCAGATAGAACATGCAGAAATTTTTCTCCTCACTATTCATAGATATGTATGGATTGTATAAGCCTATTACAAAAGAAACCTATCTCATGTCAAACTTCATTTTTATGAAGTATTCTGACAATATTGCACATTTTTACAGTATGCTGTTACGAGATTTAAGTGTGCAAATATCCTTCATGCATTTCCTACTCAGCTAAGTTTCTCTTATCTCTTCTGCTGCACTGAGAGAGCTTGAGCCATGGTGATTGCATAAGAGCATCCAGATTTGGCATCACTAAATCTAAAAAAATTCTTCATACTTTCACTGGCATTACAGAGCTGTTGTTAGACTTATAGTTAATGTCAGAAGTTGGGTAAAAAACATTGCAAACATCTTGGCTTGAGGGAGTAGATTTCCAAGATCAGGAAGTTTAGTTAATTCACATCTGGAGAAGGTAGTCATATCCATAGGTAGTTTCACATAATATGAGATACTGTGCTTGAACCAATGTGCTCTGTAATTTGGCTTACTTTTGGCCTGCTGATTGCAGTGTGTATCTTTGTAATTCCAGTAAATAGATGAGGAGATACAGCGCATTCATATCCCAGGAGATGATATACACAAAGTGTGACCTCCTGTCTTAAGGTTAGAAAGCAGGCTGCACAGTGGTATGCAGTGCTGGTACCAAAATAATTGAATAGCATTTACTTTTTTAAAAGTTGATGCTGCCCAGATGCATACTTCTTGTTCAAAGGAGCATCATCAACTTGAGTTTATTCAAAACCAGAGTTTCTGCTTCCTAAAAACTGATCCTAAACAGAAATTCTCTGCTCCTCTACTGAGGCTAAGGTTCCAAGTAATAATCAAAACCCACCTTTATTTAGCTAAAGGATTGTCTTCACATTACTCTCTTCCTTTATTTGATTCATTTGTTCAGCATGTTTTACTCCCATGAAAAACCACCAGTCCCTGGATAATTTTGCCAGGTAGAAATTTCATTTCATGTCACAGGTAGTGAAGGATCCCAAAAGCAATGGTGTGCTGCTCAGCCTCATACTAACAAATAAGAAAGTCCTTGATGATGTGAAGGTTGGGTGCAACCTCAGCTGTAGCAAACAAAAGATTGTGAAGTTCAGTACTGAATGAAGAGGTATCAGGACAGTAAGATTATAGCCATTGACTTCAGGAGAGCTAACTTTATCCTTTGTGGGGATCTTCTTGGAAGAATCCCAGAGGAAAAGGCTCTGCAGGGAAGAGGGCTCCAAGAGAGATAGTTGATTTTCAAGGATCTCTTCTTCCAGGCTCAAGAGTGATGCATGCCAATAAGAAAGAAATCAGGTCAAGGGGCAAGAAACCTCCATGGATAAATAAAGAACTAATAAAAGGAAAACAATGGATAATGAGCAAATGGAGAGGGACCCTGTAACAGGATGCAGAGAAAGCAGAGTTGCTGAATGTTTATTTGCATCAATCTTCAGTGATGAGACCAGCCTCCAGGAACCTCTGACCCAGGAGAATAAGGTAGATGAATGTTGGAAGGAGATCTTCCCTTTCATCACAAAGGATTGGGTTAGAGTCAGGAAAAGAGGATATCCACAATTCCATGGGCCCTGAAGGGATGAATCCACAAGTGCTGACAGAACTGGCTGACATTCTAGCCAGACCATTCGCAATCATCTTTGAAAGTTTGTGGAAATCAGGACACCTGCCTGAGAACTGGAGTACAGCAAATGCCACCCTGTTCTTCCAAAAGGGCACAAAGGAGGACCCAGAAAACTACTGCTCAGTCAGCCTCACCTCAATCCCTGGAAAGGTGATGGAGTGAGTGCCTCACTCTGGAGTCCATGGCCACCACATGGAAGGCAAGAAGCTAATCAGGAGTCAGCGTGGATTCAGTAAAGACAAGTTATGTTTGAACAACTTCATTGTCTTTCATAATGAAACAAGTGACAGGTGAATGAGGAGAGAGCAGTGGATATTGTCTACCCCAGCTTCAGCAGGGCTTTTGGCAGTCTCTCTCACAATATCCTCATAGGCAAACTCTGGAAGTGTGGATTAGATGAGTGGACAGGGAGGTGGATTGAGAACCGGCTGGATGGGAAATCCCAGGGGGGTGTAATCAGTAGTGCAGGGTCTGGCTGGAGGGCTGTCACTAGTGGAGTCCCAAGGTTCAATACTGGTCCAATATTGTTTAACTTGTTCATCAATAACTTGGATGAAGGTCCAGGTGCCTGCTCAGCAATTCACTGATGGCACAGAGCTGGGAGCAGGGGCCAATACCCCAGGGGGCCGTGCAGCCCTTCAGAAGGGCCTCAACAACGAGGAGAGATGGCCAGAGAACTGTCTGGAATTCTACAAAGGCAAAAGCAGGGTCTGCACCTGGGGAAGAGCAATCCTGGGCACCACAACAGGCTGGGGGCTGATCTGCTGGGGAGCAGCTCTGTGGGGAAACACCTCAGAGCCCTGGTAGATAAAAAGCTGTCCATGAGCCAGCAGAGTGTCCTGGTGTCCAACAAAGCCAGAGGAATCCTGGAGTTCATCAGGAAGAGCATTGCCAGCACGTCTAGGGAGGTGATCCTGCCCCTCCGCCCTGGTGAGGCTGCATCTGAAATGCTGTGTCTGGTTCTGGGCTCCTCAGTGCAGGGGAGACATGGAGCTCCTGGAGCAATTCTGACAGGGGTATGAAGTTGATTAAGGGACTGGAGCATCTCTCTTACAAGGAAAGGCTGAGAGAGCTGGGCCTGTTCAGCCTTGAGAAGAGACGACTGAGAGGGGACCTCTGTCTGGCAGTATCTGAAGGGAAGGTGATAAGAGGACGGAGCCAGGCTCTGCTCAGTGGTGCCAAGCAATAGCATAAGAGGCAAGAAAATGATGCACACCTGAACATGAGGAAGAACTTCTTTACTGTGCAGGTATCTGTGCACAGAGAGGGTGTGGAGTCTCCCTCACTGGGGAAATTCAAGAACTGTCTAGATACAATCCCAGAGCAAGGTGCTCTGGGATGATCCTGCTTGAGAAGGGAGGTTGGACCAGATGACCCACTGTGGTCCCTTCCAACCTGAACCATTCAGTGATTCTGTGATTTGTTTTTTCCTATAGCCTACTTATTTTGTTTGCAATTTGGTTTTGTATCAGGAAAATACTTCCACATGAAGACACATTAGGTTCCTGTTATCTGAAACACTTTTTTTTTTCCAGTTGAAACATTATTCTGCAATATTATTTTAATCTTTGTTGTAAGAGGAAAAATTGTTAAAAATAAAAGAATAGCGAGGGCATTTTGCTTTATTTTTTTTAATTTAATAACAGAGTGAGGACTAAAATAATCTTAATAATTCAAATAATATACCATAAATTAGGAATCCAATACAATCTGCAAGATTTTGTAGTTTTCTTAAATGCTTCTCTCTTTTTATCATGGAAAAATATTTAAATAGTTCTTCAAGACATCTATCAATCAATGCTGATTGTAGCTTGGCTGAAATTCTTACTGGTTACTCAGGACTACCCTGCCACTGAAGAAGAATCCTCACTCTTTGAAATTAACTGCTTCTCAACACACACCCCTCCCCCTTCCCCAGAAAATATAGAAGCTTTGAAAGAAACAGAAAAAAGGGCCTGGAAACAGTAGAAGACAGAAAGCTAGATAAATAAATCCACAGTCACAATTATTTTTATGCCAACATTTCTTGCACATCAAGTGCAATTCGCATAATGTCTGGATCTGTAGAAGGAATAGGAGTTTATTTGTTTCCAAGGAGTAATACTGGTATATATTTCCTGGTGCCACTTTTTCTGTGGAGAGATAGCTCAGCACTAAAGTATACGTTGTTTGAAATGCCTAAGGTACTAGCACGGTTTATTTATTTTTCAGACATTTTTGAGCCCTATTTCTGCTAACTTCTTTATCTATATTGATTAGAGAAACTGTAGTTTTCAAATAATTACCTCTAATGTACCTTATAGAGCCCTAATGTTAGAGGTCATTTATTAAGATAAGAAGTGTAATTTAGAGGAATTAATTTTGGCTGAAATAAATATTAGAAAATATCAAAATAACTATAAATGCCATAATGACTCCAGCTAAATGACACCTGTTTTAATAGCCATCTGGATTAAGCATATTAAATCTGTAATCTGTAAATCTTGCTTTCTTGTTCTCTCAGCACCATGTCCAGTAGCAATTATTCTTCTATAGCAATTTTCTTCTATAAATTATGACTGACAGAGAGACATCAAAGAAAGGACAGAAATAAGTGGAAGCAGAAGATGCCATACTACACAATGAAACAAGCCCTGTCAGCACTGTGGTTATTCTTAGTGAAAGAATGCACTGCAGGTCCAGGTACTGGACCTGTAATGGGAGTTTCAGTGCATGACCTTACAGAGCCCTTCCTTTGAGTGTCCTTCAAGGACAGCAACACATATCAGGATAAGTGTGCCTTATCATGAGAGAGGATCCTATTTTTCAAGACCAATGTCCTTTTTTTTTTTTTTTAAATTTTAACAATGATCATGTGATCTGTAAAAGAGTTTTTACTTCTAGTTTATTTTTCTTCATCACTACAGACTGTACCAGTCCCCTTTTAGGCTGTATGTTGGACCTCCTCTCCACATGAAGTCCTGATGTGTGCTTTGTCATCTAACTTGTTTTCCCACATGTGACATGTATAATCAATTCATCTTAAGAAGTGCTCAAATCTGCCTTACTCAAAAAATTTTCATTTATTCCCAGATTTAAAAGGCTTCTGACTACGTCAAACTATAGAATTGTTAGCTGTTTAGCTAGCAGCTACGCCTTGCTGAAGGAGTCTATATAGCCTTACAAAAACATTTCTTCAAGTTGTGTTTTTATGTTTTCCTGTGACTGGAAAGCACATGAAAGACTGAGGTGCTAAATCTCACACCAGTTTTGTAGTTTGTCTTTTCCTCTGGCTCAGCAATTCTGTCATCAAAAAAGCCCAATAAAGAATGTCTGTGTAATTTACTTTACGTATGAAACTGTAAGGTGCAGTCTAGTAATCACTTATGATAATTATGACTTAATACTGATTTTGATAACTTGTATTGGGGTGTGCATTTAGATAGGAAATTGACCAGGAAAAGCAAATGTTACAAATCTGACCATGCATCTCCTCTGTTGTGGCAGTGTCTCATGTCCCCATAAATCAGGAACAAATCAGAAATTAAAATAATATTTTCTCCTGTTAGTTCATACAAGATTGACTGCTTTTAGATGAAAAGGTCAATAAATATCTTATTAGTAAGAAATTACAAGCACACACAACCTTTTCCTCACACACATGCACACAGAGACTAAAACAATTTTTTTTTCCTTGGGAAAGAAAATAGCAGAATTTTTATCTGATATAAAGTTCAATATTTCATACCTTTCAAAACTTTATTATCATAGAGGAGAATACAATAATATATTCTTTTTACTTGATGTGACTGGTTTCTGAATACACTGAAAAAAATAGGAGGGGAAAACCCTTCCATAAAGAATCTGTTTCACATTTTCCACATCCATTCGTTTCTGGACGAAGAGTTGAGTGTACATTGCAAAGAAGTAGTTTGTCTAGGAAAGGGTAACAGGAAAAAAAGGTGAAAATAATTTTAAAAAATATCTATTTTCTTAGCAAGGTTGTCATTAGTCTCTCTGGGAAAAGATGATGCAATATCCTGGACTGGGTTTGAGTAAACTGATGTTTAAAGCATTTTCTGTTTGTTCCTATGTATGTCTTAGTTTTAAGGTTTTTTGTAATTTTGCTTTGCTTTCTGTCAATAAAGGAAAGCCCTAGGGAGGAGGTGCATTTTAATTCCAAATGTATCTTCTTTGTTTTAGAACAGGTTGGAAAGGAGTAGCAGATGGATAACATTTGGGACATTTTGTCAATTCATCTGTTAATAAGTGAGACACTCACACTGGCTACATTAACCAAAGTCCTTCTGTCTCCAGCACTGCCAGCAGCCCTGAAGATATCCTCTGAGAATGTTTTTGATGGTGGACAAAAATGTTAATATTTTCTATAGTGAAATGCCCCTTTAATCAAGGCCTCTTTTGTGATTATACCTCATCATTATTTCATCACAGAAACACATTTTTACCTGCATTAAAGCTTACTGAACTTGCCCAAACAGAACTAATGCAACATATGGATTACAAAATATTTTTCTACCATTTCTGAGAAACAAGCAAATATGTTGCCAGGTGGTTGCTGCTGTTGCTGATCTAGCTGATGTCAACCTGTCTGATACTACTGTGTATTCCCTGATGTTCCTGAGATGTGTTGTTCCATGGTATGTACATAAGATATCTTCGAAGCCTCTTTCAAAAAAGGGTCATAGAACAACGCAGTAACTTTAAATATACTGTATGCAGTAGAAATAGCATAAAAGAGTTTTATTTGCATTTTGATTAGTGATTTGATTTTGATTAGTGAGGAAAGAAATGCTGGGATATAAAAACAACTATTATCAGAAAACTCCAACTCCAACATAAGAAAACTTTTGAAAAAACTCCAACTTTCCTATCCTTTTGAAACATTGAAAATTACAACATATTCTAGCCACACATTCTAGCACACTGTAAGTCAACCCCTGCTTATGTAAACAAAATGTAATTGCTCAAATCATTAGATGATGTACACAGAACAAAACTGCCAAGTGCTCTGTTTACATGCAGCATTTTTCAGTGTTTGAGCATTGTTAGTATGACCAAATGATGCTGCCAAATAAGAGGCATTTTTTCTTTACAAGCACATAGATATCACAATAATGTGCAGACATATTTGGCTTACCATTCAAAGGGGAAATTAGGGAATTCAAAGGTCAGATGTTGAAACTAGTGCAGGAGATCTTAAAATCATAGAATGTGCTGAATTGGATGGGACCTACAAGGATCATCTAAGTCCACCTCTGGTTCTGCACACAAGTTCACCAGACTCTCACCATGTGTCTGAGAATATTGTCCAAATGCTCCTTTGAACTCTGTCAGGCTCGTGCTGTGAGCACTTCCCATGGGAGCCTGGTCCGGTGCCCAGTCACCTTCTGGATGAAGAATATTCTGTCCATCCTCAACCTCCCCAGACACAGCTTCATACCATTCACTCATATCCTGTCACTGGTCACAAGAGGGAAAAATTGGTGCCTGCCCCTTTGTTTCCTCTCATGAGGAAGATGTAGACTTGCATAAGGTCTCCCTTCAAACTGTTCTTTGCCAGGCTGAACAATCAGTGCCTTTAGCCACTGAGGTAATTGTTCATATGGCTTCCTCTGTATGCCTTTCATCATCTTTGTGGCCCTTTTTTGGATGCTCTGTATACCTTCTATTGTGCCACCCTAAACTGCACACAAGACTCAAAGTAAGGCTGCACCACTGTGGAGTAGAGTGGACTATCATGTCCTACAATAGGCTGGCAATGCTGTTTGTGATGCACTCCAGGACAGTGAGAAGAAAGGCTGAGGAAAATCTGAGGCCAATGCTCAATGGAGAAGTGAATTTAGTCACTGGTGTGCGTGAATTTAGTCATTTAGGATGAGAAAAAGCTGAGGTGCTTGGTGCCTGTTTTGTATCATTTTTTGCTGATAATGTCTGCCATCTGATTTCCTGAGCTTAGTGGTAAGATTAAGGATGTACCAGAACCTGGGAAGTTCCTGGTAGCTGGGAAAATACAAAAGCTCCACCAGCCTTTTCACAGCTCAAGCAGGATGATTGAGGGAACTGGAGGCTAATCAGCCTTCCTTTGTACCTGGAAATATAAATTAAAAAGTTTCTTTTAGCCATTTCCAGACACTTGAGGAACAAAGTTTTGGTTGGTGTTGGTTGGCCAAGGACAAATTATGCCTGACAAACCTGATACCCTTCCATGATGAAAAGACCAACTCAATAGATAAGAGGAGCACAGGGGACATTTATTAAAGACCTGGGCAATTGGATCCAAGCAAGTGTTTGGACATCATCAGATTAAAGGGGGAAATGTCAGTGCTCTGAAGGGCAGTGTTAGTGATCATAGAGACTTCAATCGGGTGGAGGAGTTTTTGAGGTTCAGCAAAGCTATATCATTTTGTGAGTTTTTTTTAATGGCCAATTCTAGTAGGAATGCTAGAATTTATTACAGAGTATTCATTTTTCTCTTAACCATAAATTCAAGGTGTAGTCTTTTTTTAAGAAAGACAGTAATGTCATCAGCTGTTGTTGCTGGAAAACATTTGACACTATGCCATCTATCCACAAATCTACCCCACAGTGTTGTTATTCTAAAAGAACACAGACAGATGATTCATTTTGGCAATCCTATTTCATGCACTGTCACTCAACTTAGACAACTACTTGAGCTGTAGAAGCTGTAGTATTTGATTTTTAATACTTTTAAAATTTTCTCTATTCTCATGTAGCTGGTAAAGGTTATTGGAACATAGTTACAATGCCAGTCCTAACTATTCCTGCTAAAACAAAACAAAACCCACAAGTACAACTAACAATACCTGATGATCTTGATCTCAAAAAATCTGTGCTTCCTTTCTCTTCATAGTTTAGCTTTCTGCCAATATTCTTCAAGTAAATGAAAGTCTAACATACACATAAACAGAAAAATGAAAGAAAGTAAGAAGCAAAATCCCTTCATTTTAAGTAATCTGTCCCTGTTGTCTTTTTGTGACTAGTTGTAGCATACTCTTTCAAGTGCCTTGGAAAATATCCTTGTTCCATAATGGATCAGAGAAAATAACATTTCCTGTTTTGTACACTCCTTATATACAAGGTGAGCATCATAGGATTCATACATCTCTCCTGCTCTACTGTCCATTAAGGCTAAATCTCGATGTAGAGATTTAACTCAATGTAGAAGATGTAACTTTCACAGTCTTCTTGTATGTCTTGTATTTTTTCACAGATGACACTTGCATGATTTTTCCTAAAGCTAGTTCTGCAGTTGTTATGTCTTAGGAATGAAATCCTCCAAAGAGATTCACTAGATGACTACAGATCAGAAATACAGTGATTAGTATATGAAACAAATACTAAAAGTTATTTTCCTACATATTTATCACATACAGCAGAGCACATATACAAGCATGTCAAAAACTGGTAAGTTTCGAAGGTGAACAGAAATAATGAATATCTTTTATTTTACATAAGCTTTTTGTATGACACATACCTCTATCCAAATATGCCTAAAGAGTTGATTGGTCTAAGATTGTTTGATTTAATCAAACACATGACGTAGATTGTTTTAGCAATTGTTTAGTGGCTAGAATAAGCATTGTGTTAAAAAATCCCATTATTTTGTTAGTATATATCATAAATACACATTCATATACAAAGAACATGGTTCTTGGAGGGCAAGACAAATATATTTCACTTCCTCAGAAGATAATGAAATTTGTCCAATGTCCAGTTTTCATTGGATGGGAGCTAAAGGCTTCTTCTTTTGCTGTCTTTTTTTGTATGATCTTCTGAAATGTCCAGAACTGTATTCCAACCCAAATGCTGATAAAAAGCCTAATACTGGAGAAAATGCTGCTAATCTCTTCTTTTTTTTCTGTGTGACAAAACAATGTACTGACTATACAGAGTACTACAGCAAAGTTGCAAATGGTGTATGAAATTAAAAACTGCTGTCCAGTGCACAGAGAGAACACAGATAACAATGTAGTTACTGCTGTGCTGTGCTATTTGCAATGATATTTACATTAGATGCATTCTTTGACAAAACCCAAGCAGATAAACAAAACCAAAAAAGCCAGAGCAGAAGTATTAAAAAATTGCAAGAGGGAAAAATTAACCTTCCTTTCCCTATTTTCTCCCTCCTTCCCCACCAAAATTCATTTGAAGAGCATCTTAAATAGAGACCTGGTAAAGTCCCTTATCAGCAGATAGCTCGTGCACACTTAAGCATAACTGCATGGGACACACATAGACATATGGAAGATCCATAGGTGGGTGGGAAGAGGAGAGCTGAGAAAATTAACTTCATCTACAATAGTCGAGGTTGAAAACAGGTAAGGAGTTGAATGCAAGAGCTGTACTATAAAGCTGTCTCCAATGTGTCTCCAGGTTCTGCAGGGTTCACAGCCAGGGTAACAAAAGTAAAAAACTGGCTTTTGAAACATCATCTTTATAAGTCTGTTAGCTTTGATGAAGTGGAAAAACCAACCAATTTATCTACTCTTATCCAAATGTTATCTTAAACAGCTGAAGATAAAAAGAAGAAACACTTGTGAGGAAATGTCCATGCAAATATTTGGCATTTCATTTTGCATGTTTGAAGTCACTTTATTTTACCAGAAAGGCATAGAAAATGCCTAAAAGTCAGAATAGTTTGATGTGAGGTATTTCTAGAAACAGATGGTGAGGAATTATTTGGTTACAGTATTTTTCTCCATTTATTGACTGGCTACACAATTTATTTGTTTTTTTAATTAGCTTACATTTTCTATTTTCCATCTGACAACTTCCTTTGTTTTTTTGCTTTAATAATCTGAACTGCCATCAGTCCTAAGGTTTCTGTCTTACAAGTTACTTTTACATACTTGTCATTTTCTGGGTTTCTGGGTTATCTAAAGATTATCTTTAAAATGGTGTCCTTCTATCCCCCATTTTTCCATCTTTATATTTGAAAAATGTGATCCTGAGTCAAACTGAAGTGAGTACTGCTGACACATATTATAGTAAAAGGTTCTGTAGAGTCAAACTGAAGTGAGTACTGCTGACACATATTATAGTAAAAGGTTCGGTACTAAGTGATGCATACATGGCAGACTGGTAGTCTAGGATGTCACAAGCCAGCTGGGGTAGGCACATTGGCATTATCCAGCTGGAAAACTGGGAAAATCTGACTTTGCTTTCTAGGGAGAAATAGAATAAGGTTCTATCATTCATTTTAGCATATGGAGATGTTACGAAAACACTATTTTTCTAGTATCCTTAGTTTATCCTCATAGCACAAAGACCTCTCTTTACAAGTCACCAGAATGAATGTATCTCTATCAAAAGTTTCAATAATATTATGTTGTTGAAATAAGTAATATGTGTGTATATGCTGGGCCTTGATCTTTTATATTAAGTTCATTTTGCATGAATAATGAGGTTATATCCAAGCTAATGTATAATTATTCAAAGTACATTAAAGCTTTATCAATATTTTTAGAGATTATGTATAAAACCAAAAGAACTGAAACAAAAACTGTAATAATGCATTTTCAAAATAAAGTAGTTTTGGACACTACCCTAACTGTCATATTAACCAGGTTCATGAGTGCTCTTACAGCTGAAAAACTAGCTACTGAAAATACCAGAAGAGGATGCACATATCTAAGTAATAAAAAGAATGATTAAAGTAGTCCTGTAATTATTGACTGTCCTAAACTAAGGTGAATCTCCTTGGTATGTATTTGCCATAGCCATCACAAGAAAATATATATTCTATACTTCACTCAGTGAACCAGAATAAATCTATCTTAACAATGGGAACAACACTTACACATGCAGAAAAAGAATTGTGTGGACTATATTTATGTAGTTGTTTCCTTCAGTGCAAATAAAAGCAGAGGGTCTCTATAATTTCCAGTCAGTCTGCACATCTAGGTGGACATCCACAGTGAATAAAAATTTTGAGTCAATGATCTTTTCCGTTTGTCAGAAAAACATAAGATGTACCCGAAGGACCCTTTTTTCTTCAGCTTGGAGAAAGATTTGTCTTTCAAGGTTGGTTTGTTTTTTTTTTTTTTTTTTACAAGCACTTTTGTTTTAAGAATTAGGCAGACTCAGCAGGGAGATCTTTTTAGGATGACTTTTTCAGAAAATTATTATACATAGCACAATTATAGACTTGAACAAATAACTGATTTCTTGGTTCATTGGCAATTCAGAAAAGAGGAATTTAGCAAGTGCAAGGTGAATTTTAATTCATCCTCCAACTCAGCAAACAGATCAAAACTGAATTCTTTGGTATGATATGAAATATTTGCTACAAAATTATTATTTAATTTCAACATGAAAATTTATAAAAGCTTAGAGAGATAAAGAAAATGTAAAGGTAAAATATTAATTTGAGTATTTAAGTTTAAAATTAAAGTCCTCAGCTTTTACATTTTCTTTTTCAGATGAGCTATTTTGTCAAACATTCTAATGGACAAAATATTTTTATGTTAGTAAACTTGTATTTTTCACCAGAGTAAATACAATAATGCTGAAAATATTTATCCATGGGTAATATTCCATTAGGTACAAAACTTGATTGTAGTTTTGTACAATCACCTAAGTGATTTGAGTACCCACTTTAGATTATAAATATTCAGAAACATCATAATTTGCATACATTCCAGAAGTGAAATTGTACTGATAAACAAAATGAAGGTGTGATAGGAGTTCTAAACTAAACTTTTGTCTAATTCGCTTCTTTTAGTTTCCAATTATCCAATATCTGCCTGAACTAAATGGTTCTGCCAATAGGGTCCTTTTCCTTTGCTCCAAATCAGGATGGACTCTAATGGCCCATTTCCATACCAAGGAGGAAGCAGCAATTAACTTGTAGTCTTTTGAGGATTCTGACATATGTCAGCAGGCTGCAGTAACACGAAACATTCAAAACCTTATCACACTCAGGTTGATTTGAAAGTCATATACCTTTCTTAGCATGCTGCCTACTTGTTCCCAGTGGTGAAGCAATGGGGACAATTTTCTGCAGCACTACAGGATATGCAAAACGTTTGAAGAGGAATGTTTAAATCACTACCATCTGGTTTAATTCAAGTGGATTCTTTATACCATCTTTGAGGAGCTCCGTGGTAGCTACTGAGAACTACACGAAGTACACCGTGAATAGAGAGACTCTTTTAAGATTCATTTCAGACAACTGTTCAGTGTTTGCTGTGAATCTATCACCAATTTGATATCCTTCAGCTGTTTCACTATTTTGGAAAAAGTTACCACATTAAGACATTTGATAATTCCAAGGATTTGGTGAGATAAAGACAGACATTGCTATCTGCATGCTGTACTATTCAATGCTTTGCAAATTTGCGCTTACAAAAAGTCAACTTGCCCCTTCAATTGTCTCATGAATTTGTTGCAGCACCAAGGAATATTAACAGTGTTTCCTATGTACTTGATATTATTATGTTTTGTTTTACTTTTTTAACTGCTTCTTTGAATTTTGCTGTAAAATGCTGGCATGTGAGACTGCATGCAACAGTTTTTGTAAGACCCATGAGAAACAGGAAGTGGGTATTCAGAAGTTATGAATGTCCACAGCAGCTCAAAACTATTATCTTTGAAGACCTTTATTCTGAGCCTCCTGTATAGCTAGTGGAAAAACTGCATTTCAAATGAGAAATATCGCTGATGTGATTAATTGAGAAAAATTATCTTTAAATTAAAATTCTAAATCTGTAAAGGTAAAGGCTGAATTATCCCTCTGAGAATAGAAATAAAAATTGCATAGGAATGCATGTGTGAGCCACTGAATCAGAGAAAAACTTATTCTTCATAAAAAGTCTTAAAACAAGTTCTAAATAATACCTTTTCCTAGTTTCAAAAATATGGATTTGGGGTTCTGACTGCAATGTGCTAGATAGATGCTTCACATTTTGAGATAATTCAATCAAGATAGACAGTGAGATATATTTATAGATATAGATATGAGAGATGCATATGTGCAGATTTTTCAACTGTTCCTTTTTAATTTAATTGTATATTAATAGAATTCTATTTTACAAATCAATATAAAGTTTTCATTGTGAGCAATGATATTTGCTCACTATCACTTGCAATGATATTGCTATATTTTTCACTCTTGACCATATAGGTAGGATTTCTAAAAATGCCTAAGCAAGTCATCAGCTCCACTGAAATTCACTGAGTACTGATAAACTTCTGTTCTCTTTTGGTACAGATATTTTTATATTCTTGACAAAATTTCTGTCTCTTTTCTGGACCTTTTTCTTTGAACATAAATTTTAACCTAGACAGTAAGACTCATATATGTTTTATGTTTCCAAGTCAAAAACATTTTCTTGGCTCCTTTATTACTAAAGATTAGCATACTATTTGAGGGGTTTATATACCCATGATGGGCAAAGAGTTTATTCACTTAAAAAAGTATTAGACTAATGCTGAGAAAATGCTCAGTATTTACAGTGTTTTGCATACTTATCATACTATTCTAATTAATAGAGATTTAAATCCAGGCAGTCTGGTTCACTAATTTGCCATGATAGTAATAATAATTTATTATTTAATATGCAAAGACAGTGTGCTTAATCTTTGTAAGGTGTGTTAAGAAATCCTAAAGAGTTTTTTAAGCCAAACGCATTTGGAAAGTAGGCAATTAAAGGATTTTGATGCCTTTGTGAGAACTTTCAGTAGTTTTCCTACTGTCTAAAAAGCTGCAGAGGACATATTCAACTTTGAGAATTTCAAAATTATCTCTGACTCTGATGTTGTTGTAAGTACAGTGTCAATAAATAATGTTTGAGGAAATGTTGTTTGGAGTGAAATATCTACTCTTGAGAGTCCAGATTTATTCTTTGCATATTCCCAAGATGCACTGAAGATACTATTTCAGAATTATGTGCTTTTTCCCATCAAAGCAGAAAATAATTATTTTCAGTTTTTTCTTTTTGCTGTTTCTTCATGTTTTTGCAATATAATGTGCATGGTTTTGTATGGAGGAACTGTGATAAATTACAATGCAGGAAACATTGCTTGTGTGGGATAGATAAGAAATAGGTACACTCAAGTAGGCAGGAACAGATAAATTCTCTTTATCTGAATTTATCCTTCACTGTGTTCAGGTTTCCCGGTCTTTGTAGTGGTCCAGCTATAGTGAAATTGATCATTTAGATACACCCAGTCGTTTTGTTACTGTTACTCCTAAATGATGCTAAATCAGAAAGACCCACTTGAACAAATGCTCAGTCACCCAGTGATAAATGGTGGTGTCAAGAACATATAGTGACCTCTGAACATAAGAGAAAAAGCCCCACACCTTCTTCAGAGATACATGTTGATTGGGATGTTTGCCCACATGCAAGTTTTTCTTACAGGATGAAACTATAACTTCTGGAATTCATACATACAGAATAAATTTTGTCTGTGCTAGTAATTCCAAACCAAGAAAAAAAAAAAAAAAGAAAATATAGAAATGAAATATATAACTGAGTTACAGGACTTACAAATACTCTGTATTTAATACAACTGTAATTTCGAACAGTTTTCTCTAAGTAAGCCAACCAACAAATCTAAAAGCTTTGCTTAGAGAGAACTATTAGGAAATTTCAGGAGCTTTGTAACTTGGGAGTTTACAGTGTTTGGCAGTGTGTATCTATAGGATGGCAGAATGACAGTTTCAGCTATGCTTAAATTTTTTTTGTTTCCAGGAATGAAATTGAATGTATATCTAAACAGCATATTATATTCACCTTGTGCAAGTAACTGAAGATGAATAATGTGAATAATGATAAATACTGAAATAATATCGCTCATGTGCATAACTAAAAATGTGGAAGTAGGATCATAATATCCTTCACATTATGCACTTCTAAAAAAATAACAAACTTCTGTTATTCCATACAAAACTTCTGTCTTTTGTACACAAGCACACATGCTGAGAACACACATTGACTTCAGATAAAGAAAGAAAACAGGAAAATAAAGTAATTAAAAACCAAAGTCTTTCATCTCAGATTATGACTGTCTCCATCCAGGGCCATTTCTAGAACTGGCTGAACTGAATTTTCAAGAGTGTAGGGAATTGTTGAACACAAACAAGCAAGAAGAATGTGAAATATAATATTACCATTTCAAATTTGAGTTATAGATTATTGTTTTAAATCAAAGGAAAGCAAAAAGATAAATTTTCCTCCAGCTATTCTAAAGGCTTCCTGTTTGATAATTTTCTCCTTGCAATAAAAGACTTTAAGTTGCTTTTATCTATCTTAGCAGGATAAAACACGTGGTGAGAAAAAGAATAGGAATGTTTGCACAGGCCTGGCAACAGCATTGAATTTCCTTAGTACCCCAGGTGTGTTCCCTCAAATCTAGATAATTCTTTCCAGAGACAGGAATTCGTAAGTTTTTGCCTGGGAAAACAGTAAAAAAGGATCCCAAGCCACCCTGGAGGACACTGTGAGAATAGAGTACTTTTTCTCATGGTCTATGCTTTAGAGTATTTGAAAACTTAATGAAGTGTTAATGCTTAACACTTGACCTTGATTTTTCAAATAGTCATTGCAATTCAAAGCCTCTACACCAGTGTGTGTGAATAAACACAAGTATGCCTCAAAGCATTATCAGAATCAATTTTTTTCACTTTTTAGAAAAATCTATTCCTCTTAAATTTTGACGTCATCTGGTTGATAGAATTTTTTAAAAAAAAATTTAATTACTGTTTTTTCTAGAATATGCCAAACTTCCTTTGAGCTGCAGGATTATTGGCCTTTGGTGATGGCTTGAAGAGTCAGAAATTCATTGTTGTGCCCATCCAGAAGACTTAGTCAACTCAGGGTTAAGGATATTGTCCATAGCAGTGGAAGTGAATGACTACATTTAAGAAATTTGTGTCGTTCGCTCACTCTGGATGAACATAACATCACAATTTCTAGTTTTGGTGAACATAACCTTTCCAAGTAAAGACAATCACAAAATCAGAACCTCAAATCACAAAATCAGAACCTCAAATCACAAAATCAGAGCCTCAAACCCCTCTCCCCCACCACCAAAAAATTTAAAAAATTCATCATTTGAATGATGTATGACATCTCTATACAATGACCTGGCATCTGGATACATTTGAGACCTAGAAAATAGATGTGCAATTGTTGTTTCTTTACTTGCATTCTCAAATATGCAGCAATATAAAAAAAATGCTCATTGAGACAAAATGCAGAAAGAAAAGGTAAAAGGGTATAGAAAGCTGACTGGAAACATTGTACAAGCAATGCATCAAAAAAACATTCTGAAAGAACTGTTTGCTAGTTTTCTAAGAGTTCAGGTACATGTACAGAGGTATGCTTTTCTTATAGAGAGCAGGAAATTTCTTTTTACAGAGAATTTTCTTGTCCTGTGTATGACACAAACACCAACAAGCGAGTAAAATCTTTGTATGGGATCTCAGTTCTCCAAAACAGCTTGAATGAAATTTCTCAAACAGAAATAGTTAGCATAGAAATGACTACAGAACTGGAATAAAACAAATGTCACTGATTTCATATTGAGTTTTAAACTCTGCAAGAATTCCATCTAACTAATACTGCTCATGGGCTTAGAAAAAAAGTATGCAATACTTAAAATAGGAGGAAAACAACTGCATGCAAATAGAAAATTTATAGCAGCAGAACAGAAAATATAGTGACCTTGTCAATTGGCAAAGCTGCTAAAATCAGCTTAGAAACTTGTCTACGAAGCACTCCAGACTATATTTAAACCTTTAAAATTCTTAGCAAGTTTCCCTAGAATTCATTCAGTTTGGGTTACTATTGAAATCTTTCTAGGCAAATGAAATTATTTTGCAGTATCTCAAGGCTTTTTTTTTTTTTGTTTGTTTCATTTAGTTTGCTTTGTTTCTTTTGGGTTTTTTGTTTGGCTTGGGATTACTTTATATTAATTATTATTCTTGAAGGATTTTGATAACAATATAATATTTCATAATTATAAGTCAAGATAACATGAAAATTCCAGAATTTTCAGTGCTCCACAGGAAAATATTAAAACAAATGGTAAAGAATTCCCTAAGGATAATTTTGAAATTCTATTTTATTAACCAAGAAAATTGTTTTTTTCTTTAAAACCAAACCAAAGAACTTTCTATTACAGAAATAAAAAGCTCAGCTACTGAATTAAATGGAATTAGCACACAGTTTCTAAACAGCTAAATTCTTCATATTTGACAAAGAATCACATGCAGGAGGTACTTGAAAACAAACTTTGGTGGAAGCCAGAGGAGATAGACATGGATTGTCACTTGGTTTAGGCAGAATGTAGATCCTTACAGGAAATTAGGCAGTTACAGATTGTGTCAAAATTACTGCCAGTGATAGGGTTACAGTGATTAAGAGAAGAAGCAATAGTAGAAAAATTCCATTTTGCCTCTAAATAAAGACTGATACTAATTAAACCTGAAGCTGGCTAACTTTACTAAGGTACACAAGACATAAACATTGTTTTGAAGTTCTTTCATGAAGAATGTAGAGACAATGGTATGAGTTAAGAACAGCCAGCTCAAAATGCATGACGGGGAAATGAATGCCCAAATTGCCATCTGGAAATGCATTTTATTGGGATGAGCATCATCTCCTATGCACTACCCCTTTTACTCCATGATTTGTTTGCTTATGCACATGTCAAACCTAGTAGGGTTCCTTGTGAACGTGAGCTTAATTGCCTCTACTGTTACTGACTTCTTGATTTATATTTTTAATCTTCAAAATAATCACCTCTGGACTAAATGAATGGTTTCCTAAGTTCCTGAAAATAGTTTACATTCTAAATTTCAATTTATTTTGACTTGTTAGACGATACTGCTGTGTGTTTACGTGAGTGCATTTTTATTTGCAAATACTGTTTGGTGTATTTAATTGCATTAATGTTGACATTTTTTATGAGTAGGACAAGGAGTTGAAAATTCAGCTCCTGAATTGTTGGAATTTCCATGGAAAATAAATTGCATTTTAAAAATATTTTCTGTCTGCCTATTTTCTTGTATCTTTCCCTTTTGTACTGTGTTTGCAAATTGGGGAGAAAATGAAACAGACCAGAAAGATATGAAAAAGAAATTACGTAATGGAAATAACCTACAAGTTGTGTTACTGAGGTTGTGTCACTCCTCTGCCCATGCTTTCATGTGGTAAAATGTTATGGGATTTTGTACTTTGATTACAGGGGTACCTGGAAGTGTTTTGCTGAAAGTAACTTCCCTTTTTTTTTTATTTTTTCTTATATATTTTTTTGTTAGGATGGAAGACACCTTTCTGAGGACCCAAGCTTTACATTTGATTAGAAAACTGTGCCTTGTAAACACATATCTACAAATACATACTTATTTGTTCTTTATAACAAACCTCCTCTTTTGGAATTGAAAAAGCATGTGAAAAGTCAGCAAGGCCTGACAAATAAGCAAAACTCACCTTAGAAAATCAATATTGAGTGAATTGTTTCTTCATAATGAAAAGAGTATCCTGATAAAATATCCACACTGAATTTATGTCTATATTGTTTCATCCTTAATATGTTAAGCAATAAATCTCACTGGGTTTCACAAAAATTGTAGATATAATGATGAATTTTTAGGAAATAAAACTTCATCAGATTTCTACCATATAAAAGTAGGCTATTGAAGCCTTACTTGGAAAATTACTGACAAGAAGTAACAATCTGACCTGCAACATGGAACAGCACAACTGGTCCCACATCTTTATAGGGCATACCCTATACTAGATCAGAACGATTGCTGATAAAATAGCTGGCAAGTACAAAATAGTTAGGATTAAATAAATAGTTTGTGAGATATTTTTTTTAATCTAGAGGTGTTTCTGTCATATTTTTCATGTGCAGAAATGTGATGAAAGTGTTATAAACAATCATTTCAATGTTTTTCTGTAAAAGTACATATTCAAGACTTAGCCAATATCAATCAACTCTATAACAAAGATGTGACATTTTATTAATTAAATTCCACCTTTATCTGTCCAGCTGGCCAGCTAATCACTTCCCAGCTTTATCACCCCATTGTTTTTAATGTTCTTTTTTTCTTTAATCATGTAAAGAAAGATGTGTAAAATGTTGACAGAGAGACAGAGCAGTTTCCACTATCTTGACAAAACTAAGAGCATCTGATCAGCTACCTCATTTTATAATGTGCATGTTTGGATAAATACTACAAGCTAATAGCAATGGTCTTCCCATTTCCCACTCTCCCTGCATTTGATCTATTGAAAAAAGCATCTCTGGAAAATGTTAGAGGTATATATACATATATACAACTGTCTTACAAATCAATTGCAATAAAACTTCTCTGAGGTAGCTTCTCTAAATAGGGCTTAGCACAAACATTTATATACATAAATGTACATGTAATCATACACACTTCTGTGTAAATCAACCCCCTGAGAAAATAAAAAACCTCATTCACCTCCCTGGAAGAAGAGAAGTGAACAAGCATGAGTAAAGTTAATTTTAATAGTCAGAATCATGATTCTAACAGAAACAACTATGTGACGGTGTATTCTGGATAGAATTGATGGATCTTTCTGAGGAACTGGAGTTGAGTACATAAGCACTGTAGGGATGCAGCCTAGGAGCAGTCACTGCCAAGACTCCAGTTGACTTCAGAGGCTTTGAAACAAGCTACTGTCTGAGACAGTCATCACAGGGGTATGTAATAGAAAGACTAAGCATCACTTCCCTTCAAACTCTTCTATCAGTTTTTCACAGTCTTTTCATTTGAAGGAAAAAATACAAAATATATGGGAAGCTGGAATAGTTTCAAGTTACTACATTGAAGAAAACTCTCCACAATCAGATCCTTAATCAATACTTTTTCTATAACAGGAGAAATTTTAATTTTAGAAAAGTTAGTGTTAATCCAATTTCTTTCTTAAAGCCCATAGTTTTTATATTTTGTATTCAAAAGTTCCTTTTTCACTTGAGGAGTTTGGGGGAAGGAAATATATAATAGTTACAGGTTATAATGAAATTATATTCTGGAGTTCAAACTGACATATTGCTTAAAATTTGATTATTTGTCTATTGGAACTGATGCACTGATATTCATTTATATACCCTCTTTTACACTAAATTCTCATGGCCTTAACTAGCCTTAAACCTTAACTAACTGCTCCACCTCAACTCTCACAAGAAGGGAAGTAGAGACTTATTAGCAAAAGGTTAGGAAGGCGGAGTTCTGTTAACATTTGATCTGTGTGAACTTTTGTAGGTGTACTGTAGTGATAAAATTTAGACAGAGTCCAATGTTTTTAGGCTACCTCTGAAGCCAAAGAGTATTGTAGAACCATTTTTAATCATAATACGTATTTCTAACAGTGCCCTGCATCAATTATAAAGTAGCTAACTTTGAGTTCTTACTAAACTGATTGATTTTGTTTTGCACAAATGACTTTAAGAAGTAAATTTATCTTTAAGTGGAAAAAAATAAGAGATCAAAAATATTAGTTATAAGGAGAGAAGCAAACAGACAGGCCTGTTTCTTATAGTGCTTCATACATTGTTTTTATGTTGCTGGATTGAAATGATACACGATTTTTTTCAGTCTCACAGCACCATCCTAGGAATTTCTAGGAAAATAGTAAAGTATCCTTTTTTGGAATCCCTTTAGTAATCTATCTTGGCAAAGCTGGGCTTCTATGAAGATTTATGATTTCAACTGGCCAATTATTAACAGTCTTAACAGACTGTTTCATTAGTAACTTTTGAGGGTTCAGATGGACACTACCCCCCAAAATGTGTGGGCTGGAAGGATGTCCCAATTTTTTATCCCCACACTGTAATTTTT
>VYXF01008653.1:68812-88596 GCA_013397295.1 Polioptila caerulea
TGCTCAAATCAACAAAAGATTTGAGCATATATTGCAATAAAACATGAATATAATAGTGTGCTATTATAGTAATTTTTTATTGACTTGGTCTTATTAAATGGAAATATTGAGCTCTATTATACAAGACAGTTCTCTTCAGTGAAGGCTGTGAGTTGAAACTTTATTTCAGGAAAATTCCTAATTACATCCTTAAGTTCATTTTTGCTCATGACTACATGTAAATCTGCAAAACCAAGTGGATTTCTTAATACTGAATTTGAAAAACAATATCCAAAAAATTTTAGGGATGTCTAAAATAATTATTTCTAAAGATGTGGCAAAAAATGAAATTTATCTATTCCAGAAAATAAATTCTACATTAAAAGTTATTGCAAAAAGGAAACCAAACTAAAGAACCATGGGGATTTTTAATTTTACTGTTTCCTATAACTAAAATACCTCCATAAACATAATTAATGTGTATTAGCAACAAATATTTTAATAACTGCATTAATATTCTTTGACTAAAAAGTAAAAGTCTACAGTTTATGTCTAAATCACCTTGTAAGTTGTTATATAATTTCACTCAAAGATAAGCTTCTGCTTGCACATATAAGTATGCTAAAAAGACTTTAAAATTTTGGGTTATATTTTCAGTGCTATATTTTTGCTCTTACTATTTCCATCCTTATTCCAAATGTAAAGGCTTATCCATAAGAATCTCTGCTTAGAAGCATAATCTTAGTAATAATTCAGGAAAAGAAAATAGGATAAGGAAACCTGTGAAATTACAATCTCTGTATTTTTCCATGTGAAACATTGAAAAGGAACCTACTGAATGTATCTGGTCAACTGGTACTTAAGGTTCCCATTCTTCTCAATAATCATCAACCTGTAAATGGACCATTTCTTTTTATATGTTTGAGGTCTTACGAAGTGTGTTGTCATGTTGATGAATATAGGATCATCCAGTATGTGTACATGTCAAAACAACTCTGCAGAAACATAAAAACTAGTACTGAATGGAGGTTTGCCCAGAGGAGCACTTTACTTTGTATCTCTGAATAGAATTTGCTCCTGGGATTCATGTATTTTACATGAATAGGTAGTTTCAGGAAGTATACATTAAATAAGTCTATTCCTTTCTAAGGATGTATTCCTTTTCTCTTTCAGCTACACCAAAAAAGCAATTTGATGATGTTTTAAACATTATTTGCTGTGTATAGCCTTTTCTGAGAAGAAACTGGAAATGATGGGATTCTCAAGAAAAGCTTTGTGAAATAGTTCAGCCTTTGTTTTCATGTAGTGGCACATTTCCATGTTCTCCATGGACAAGACATGTGCAGAACTGCCAGTAGAATATTTATTTTCTTTTATTTATAAAGGTATATCTGAATTGTCCATATAAAGCACTTCAGAACAAAAGGGCAATTAAACAGTAATTATAGGATACCCTGGCAGTTGAAATAGAAGAATATTTAGGTTGGAATATTTAGGTTATCCATATGTCAGAGGAAACTGGGCAACAATACTGTGAGAACATACAAGACACTGCAAATTAAATTAAATAACACATATTGTATTTTTTGTCCTTGAAATCCTTAAATATTTTCTCATTAAAACATTACCTTTATATACCACAAAAGAGGTCTGACTTTTAGCCCATATTTTTTTAAACATTATGCACGATATGTCTGGATATCATCATATGTTCTACACACACAGAGGCAACATTTTTGAAGCTTGTGGACAAGATTTAGTTGTATTTTGTAATTGCTAAAAAATGTGGGGTTGAAAACTGAAAATTACTTGCATTTTCCAAAGTTTTAAATCAAAAAGTGAAAGCGATCCATGACATATCCCTCTGCTTTCTCTGCTGAACCAGCTTTAATCCTTCCCCTTCAAGGTGTCTCAGGGTCTATTCACTTTAAGAACTAGCTCAAAACCTTTGCAGGGGTACCTGGTGACACTGTTGCTGTGCCTAAGGGTAACTAGTATAAACTCCATGTGTCATTGAATCTATGGAGCTGGAAACTTAGATGTGTTCTGTATTAGCTAGTGGAAATGTCACCTCCCTTTTGAAGAACAATTGCTTCAAATTAGAAACCTAAAATTAGAAAACTTCCTTCCAGTTTTGCTAGAGTAGATAAACTTTTTTTTTCTCTATTATGCAGTCTATAATCTATTGGCATTTACAATTTTAGCAGATTAGTGAGCATTAAAAAATCTATTTTTAATTCCAAGAAGGGGAAATACATAGCTATGGAAGTTGGCAGCTTGCTCTACTTATATTAGCTCACACTTATACTGCAGTAGGAACAGTGGATTACTTTTGCAGCCCACGTTTTGCTGTTCACTTTTGTGTTGGTTCCACAACCTTTCTTTCAAACAGTCAGTGCTACACAGCAACATGGTAAATGTTATACCTAGACAAGTTATGCATGAATGCCTTGTGAAGTAGTGAGTGCGTCCACACTGTGCTGATGAACCAGGGACAAAGTGTTGATTTGTGGCTAATCAATGCCTGGCAGAACAGCATTTTGCCTCTACTTCTGTACAGACAACAACATAGTTCATGACATGGGATTGTGACAGAAGAATAGCAGTACATGATCTTCAAAATCCTCCAAGAGCAGCTGTGCAGCATACCTCTCAAAAAAGTTTAATGCTGTAAGATATTCTACCTGCCATCCTAGGTCATCTATGGTTCGCAAATGCAATTTATTCAGCTGAGTTCCTCTGCCTAAAGATTCCACTCACCACCACTCCCCTGGCTGCCCCCTTCTGCTCCCCTACCCCAAGTCCTAAAGGGATTAAGGAATAATGAGAAGTAGGTTAATTGATTCTGGTCATTGCTTATGCTAGGGTCATTTCAGCTCATCTCTTGTCATACTGGACTTACTGATCATGCATTATACAGCAGAGATGCACAACTAAATCCTTTTCCGTTCCCCAGGAAATTTCTATTTGCCTATCAGATACCACCATCACAGCAATTCATCTATTCCCTTGATTCTCTTGAGTGTGTCTAAAAAAACAGCAGCTAAGAACAGGTTGCTCGATTTTTTTTTCTCTGTGCAACTGACCTGCCAAATTGCACTCTTTTGTTATGAGGAGCAAATAATCAGGAGACATCAGTGTACATATGCAATAAAACCCATGCTTTAGGGATCCTTTAGAACCCATGTAGAACAATCTTCCTGTTTGGAGAAAACAGGTATTGATGAGGAAGAGGAATGTTGGAGTCTGTGTGCTTCCTGCTACTGGAAAGAACTATGTGGAGTACCTAATGAGAAGAGTTGAGCAATGCTGCTATGCTGGACCACTAATAGCATTTCTGCAGGGAGATAAAAAAGATGAAGCAACCAGTAACTAATTGAAACACATACCAGATGATAAATGTAGGTTTCACTTGTTGAAACTAAGACCACAATGATCTTGTAGGTAAGGACAGGATTCAGCCTTCTCCTTTCAGTAGCTGTGCTGGGGTAAATTTTCTTCATAGTGGCTGGTATTGGGCTCTGTTTTGGGTTTTCACTGAGCAGAGGGTTAATAGTATAGAGATGCTTTTGTTATTGCTGAGCAGGGCTTGCACAAAGCCAAAGCTGCCTCTACTTTTCATACTTCACACTGTTCAGGAGACTGGAGGTGCCTGGGAGTTTGGAAGGAGACAGAGCCAGGACAGGTGACCCAAACTGACCCAAGGGACATTCCAGATTATGTGGCATCATGTCAGCAGATAAAGTGGGAGGAAGAAGAAGCAAGGGGGGACATTTGCAGTGATGGCANAGCTGCCTCTACTTTTCATACTTCACACTGTTCAGGAGACTGGAGGTGCCTGGGAGTTTGGAAGGAGACAGAGCCAGGACAGGTGACCCAAACTGACCCAAGGGACATTCCAGATTATGTGGCATCATGTCAGCAGATAAAGTGGGAGGAAGAAGAAGCAAGGGGGGACATTTGCAGTGATGGCATTTGTCAAGTTACTGTCATGCAGGACAGGGGTCATGCAGGGGGTCCTGCTCTTCTGTGGATGACTGAACATCTGTCTGCCCATGGGAAGCACTAAATTAATTCATTGTTTTGCTTTGCTTGTGTGCATTGGTTTTGGTTTTCCTATTAAACTCTTCTTATTTCAACACATGGGTTTTTCTATCTTCTGATTCTCTCTCTGATCCCANTGTCAAGTTACTGTCATGCAGGACAGGGGTCATGCAGGGGGTCCTGCTCTTCTGTGGATGACTGAACATCTGTCTGCCCATGGGAAGCACTAAATTAATTCATTGTTTTGCTTTGCTTGTGTGCATTGGTTTTGGTTTTCCTATTAAACTCTTCTTATTTCAACACATGGGTTTTTCTATCTTCTGATTCTCTCTCTGATCCCACTAGTGGTGGAGTGAGTGAGCAGCTATGTGGGGCTCGTGACTGGGTTTTAACCATGACAGTAGTGCATGTTCAAAACATTCTAGAGTTTCTCATCTTCAAAAGTTTACTGTACCATGAAACATTAAGGATACAGATAGAAGAAAAATCGTTAAAATATTTTTTTATGCCTTTTAATGAAATAAATAGTAAAAGTCAAAGATCTCTTGACAATACATTGAAAATGGTCAAAATCCCAACAGTTATGTGTCAGATGAACAGAAAAATACTCTGTTCTTTCTCTGATTTTCACAGTATCTTTCTCATTTCTCTGCACTATATTTAATAAAATATAATACAACAAATCTATTCTAAGATTCTGTCCTAAGATAGGAAAAAATATTTTATCTATTTTAATATAAGAATTGTGTTTTACTATGTTAGTATAAGAATGGTTTGAATTTTCTTGAGCCTAAGCTTGCAAACATTCACTTGCATTTTTAACTGCTTCTGTTGAAAGAGAGCTATGAATCACTGCATCATCATGCTTTTAGCTTGTGAATGATGCAAGAAAATGGAAAATTTAAGGTACGTTGTGTCCCATGCATCTATCTCCACAATCTCATTTTAAAATATTTATAATGTAGAGTAAGGAAAACAGATTATTTGCATCCCACACATAAAGAGTAGAAGAGTACCTCAGTATTTTTTCTATATTTAAGATTTCTCTAGTTGGTCAATTTGCTATAACAGTAATCCTGGACAGCATGGAAATACAGCTCTGCAGGGAAAGAAAGAAGCCAGATGAGGTCAGGAAAGCTGTTTTCTGGTGAGTCTCATCTTTATTTCATCTTTTATCCACCCCCTTTAGTAAAGCTGATGCATCATGTTCCAATCCTTTTTCAAAATGGCATTAAAAAGCTTTTATACAAGTTTCAAACTGTAAGCATTTATTTTTATATAACTGATATGTTACTAAAAAATGTTCTGTTCAGTGTTGCTCATTACTCTTTTTATGCCATGGAAACAACACAAATGCATATGGATTTCATACCACAGTAATCGTGCTCAGTACTTGTGTAGTTTAAAGTCTGTGACATGGAATCAAACTTTTGTGCTCTGACTTCCTGATTAAATGTGATTCTATTTGCAGCATTAGCCATATCACAATATCTAAATCATTACTAATGATTGTATAATTAATGGCAATAGATTTTTCTTTAGAATTGGTTTTAAAACTATGTAGGTAATTATAAGGTTACCAACTACACTCAGGAACAAAGGGGAAAAAACTCAGACGGTTAAACAAGCTTATAAAATGCAAGCTTGTGAAATTCTTACCTGGCTCTGCAGATTTGTCTGCTTTCTTTAATGTCCTCTTGAGCAAGACCAAGCAGTATGCCTGAAGCAAGCTGAAATTGCTTAGGTATGGTACCTCTTCATGAGAAAAGGACCTGATCTCATATTAAATTTTTCAGAGTGTCAAGTTGGTCAAGACACAGTCTTCCAGGTTAGACTATATCCATGACATACACTTTTATGGTAACAGAAATCATTGTCCTGGAGAAAATAAGTTCCAATATAACTTTGTCTGATTATTATCCCTAAAAAAGATGGTCTTTTCAGCTTTGGAGAAGCTACTTGCAGTTAATAAACATAGGCAAACTTTTGGCTATTTGGAGTTAAGCATTCCTTATGTTTGATGGAGAATTTTGCAAAGAAAATTTTAAGATAAGCATTTTTCTAATATGTTTTAAAAAGGAAAAAAACCCCACCCAAACCCATTGCTGTTTACTTATATCTTGCCTGTCTTTCAGTGAAAAAGTGAAACAATGTCAAAGGAAACAACCTCTTGATGAACCATCTCTGACTATAATTAAGCAAGTTGGGTAAATTATAAACATCTGAAAGATAAATCTTCACCTATCATCAGAACCAACTTTGCAATCAAAATTCTCCAAATGAGCCCCTTTCAGTCTATAATTGTAAGGGTTGTGCTGGTCCAGGGTATCAGTATAAAGGGCAGAAAAGAGACCTCATTAAGGAATTCAGTGTCTCTTATCTGGTATCCAGGCTGCATTAGTGACAAAGTAGAGAAATGAAAGATAGACCTGAGAGCAGTGACACAGTGGTGGGAAAAAAGTGAAATTAGAACTGAAAGTTGGTAGGAAAGAAGGGAGATGGTGTCATTAGTGATTCTGGCAGAGAGATCTGGATGTAATATGTACGCAGAGAAGAGGAATGAAATAAGAAGCAGGAACCAGGTAACTAAAAAAAGGACTTATTGAAAAAAGGAGAAAGAGAGCACTGATGAGCAGGAATGTCTATTATTATTACTTTCTTCCAAGCTCTCACAACAGTCAGGATTTACTCAAGATTCATGAGTCTTGGCCTTCTTTTTAAAAAGGAAACCCCCCTGAAACCTGTCTTGCTCATCTGAGCATTTTGCTATAATTTGCAGATCTTAAATAGCCAGCCATAATAGGTGCTGTCCAATAAAAAATGAAGAGATGTCACCAACATCACATTATCATCAGTAAACACCAGCTGGAAAAGATCTGTGATGAAGATCTCCAAAATTACAGCCTTTCCAGTGTTATGTCACTTCTTATGCTCTTTTGAATTTTTTAAAAATATTAATACCCCTCTAGTCCCCATGCCATGTTTACCTTAACAGTGCATTAAAAAAGTAGAATAGTTTTCAGAATTACTGTTTCAACCTCAATTTATCCTTTTGTTTTTTTTTTAATGTGTTGTATCTTGTAACAAGACAGAGTCCTTAAATGTTCAGAGACTAGAGTAACAGAAAACACATAAAAAGGAGGGATAACAGCTAGGAGGTAGTAAAAAACCAAAGAAAAATCAAACCAAACATTTCAAAATAAAAAATTATATACGAGTCTTTGCAAATCCTAGAGTTACTTCTTAGTGGAAATACTGAATCTAGAAAAAAATAATTATGATGCTGTGTAATCAGGAGTAAGCCCTACAGGAAAAAAAAAAAGCTAATTAGAATATATTCAGGACTGACTGAGAAACAAATGCTTTATATGATTGTGTTTTTCCCTAAAGTGTTAATCATATTTATTTTATACTGTCTCCTCTGACTGCTGAAATGTGAAGTTCATTCTCCCATGGGAAGTTATACTTTTAATGTCAAATGTAATTATGTATAAAGAAAAGAAGTCAAGTCTATTCAGAGAACTAGGGCAGGCAGACTTCTACTTCTCTAAAAGAAAAAAATGGATACTTTGCCTAGCTGTGGAATACTATCTGTATATGTGTGTTTGAAGGCGTATTTTCTAAGTCTTTATTTAGTGAGCCCTTTTTTGTTGCCAGAAGACAAGCAGCAGTTATGTGCAAAAATGGTCATTCAGATTTCATGAATGAAATCTACCTAAACAGTAATCCATGCTATAGCAAGATCTGATTCAAATAATTTTTGGCAAAAATCTTTCTGACATAGTTAAAAATAAGGTATTTTAAATATATATGCAGTATAAAACAATTATTAATTACAATCTAAGCCCTGTTGTCTTTAAGGCTAAAACCTAGTATTTTTCTACAAACATCTAACTCAATGTCATGACAGTACCTAATACATGCTTTTTATCAATGGTACAGAACTTTGTGGGGTTCTTTTAAAGTGCATTTACTCAAAAAGTGAGCAAAGGAGAATTGAAATGAATTATGATTTAATAAAAGTCAGGTTTAAGAAGTATGCCTAGTTGCATATGCATCCAAAAGACCAGTTTGGGAGAATAGCTTCAGATAAATAATACAACACTTGTAGAGACTTCCATGAAAGATTTACTTTAGGGAAACCACCAAGGAAATTAAATACTTTAAACTATGCTTAAGTACCATGAAGAATTGGACAGACTTTTAAAAAAACCCAACCCAAACAAAACCCAAAAATCCAACAACAACCAAAAAACCTTGCAGCCCAAATTTTTGAAAACACATGTTTAAGACTGTCCTTAACTAACTGTCCTGTTCATTGGCTAGGAAGGGTCTTCTTTTTTACAAAACTCCTTGATCTTGTTAATTTTAGCCACATTCTTTCTGATGTTTACAGAGCATTTTGGAGAATGTAATATTTATATATGGACTCAATTCCCACATGCTCAGCAGTTTTCTGCAGCAGTTGAAGCATTGTCAAGCTTTTACCTCTGCAAATGTTGACTTTACTTTGTTTTGAGGGCATGGTAGTGTGAAATCTAAGTTTTCTGGGGCATTAAATTGATGTGCTATTTCATAATGCACATCCCTCTAATACATAATTTTGTTGTCCAAACCAAATGGTGGAAATGGTCATGCTACTATAAAGTAGTAAGTTGAAACCATGCTAGACGATGGTACATGTGACAGGCTCCATTGCTAGAGAAAGAAAATATAATTTCAATGGTCTGATTGAACTGACAGAAGATTGAACAGACCCATATTTAACAATCCCTGAAGATGCCAATTAAGAGTGCAGAGAAAGTTCAAGCTGTTTAGGCTAAGAGGTTTGCCTTTAGGACAGCTAACAAAGAAGAGAAGAAAGTGTTCAACTGGAATGTAGTAGTTAATTCTTCAGAGACTTGAATATTCTCTACTCTAGATTTCAGTTTAGATCACTCACCTTAATTGAGACAGTAAGAGACCCATAAAAAATGCCTTGAAAACCAAAGACTTCAGCATATTCTCTCTCCTTTCAACACTATTTGAAAGACAGACTCATTATTTCAAAGCAGAAACATAATTCACTGCACCAACAAAGTATAACATGCAATTTAGGAGGAGGAGAAATAATTTTAACTGAACCACACATTCAAAATTAATGTTATTCCATGCAACTAAGTTGTAGAATAAAACAGAATACAAAATCTTAGAGCTGGAAATTCCTGTACCACATGTCTGTGTTTTCTTGAATATAATTTTAACCACAGGTCTGCATTAACTTTGTCTCAGCCTCCTCCTCCTTTTAAGAACTGTATTTCTACTCTGTATATTTCAGTTCAATTTATAAATATGGTAATAAGTGATTCCTGGATAATGTAAAAAAGTCAGCCAAATAACTCTCATAGAGAAAATAGTTTGTAATAGTTTATTTACTTGATTGACCTCTATTGTTACAGAGACTGAGAATCTTTATATTTAATATATTTATCCTGCCTATTTCATCTTGTGGAATGTCTGCTGCTATTCAATCTCCTCTTGTAGAAAGCCAACATAGATAACTGAATTCAATTCACACTTCTGCTGCTTCGCAGTCTCACAGCTGTAGCTGTTGAACTGCTGACTCCCATTCAACATTAGCTATGACTATAGGTTCAGGAACTTACCCGTATTTTTAATTAGCGAGTACATTAACCAGTATTAATCTACTGAGTATGGAGAATAAAGTAGTAAAAATACAAAAGTGAGCAACTTTCAAGTGCCCAGTACCTTAACTCACAGTTCAGTAAAGGCAAACTCATAGCACGTAACACAATCTGGGAGGTGTGCCCAGCCTGGGCTATTGTGTGTGATTCATGCCACCTGTGTGTCATTGATAAAGATGCTCAGTTCTCAAGCTCTCAAGACATTGCCTTACACAACAGGATTGCTCATAGCACATATGTGCTTATTTGTTGCATGCCCCCTTATCTTGCCACACATATCTGGGTTCTGCAGCAAAGGGAAGCAGCTTCTCTTTCATATTTTATAAGACACTGTGGAACACTGAGGGTATTTAATCACTCTTGTTATCTGGTAAAAGTTGTCTGCCAGAGAGCATGGTTCTAGAATTTGTCAGGTAGTATTGCTGTGTAAAGCCATTCCACATTGCTGGGAATGGCTGGCAATCTCAACTACCTCTTTATGGCCTGGCTCATGAATCTGAGCAGGGAGCATGACACTCTGGCTCACGAATCCTCAACTAGTGCCAGATGTCCTTCAGCAACTGGCACAGCAGCTGCAGAGAAGGGATTGACTGTGCTTCTTGTTGCTGACAGTCGTTGCCACATGAACTGTATTTTTCCTTACCAGGTTGCCATTATCCTATTGAATACTGTGTATTATCTAAAAACCAGACTTATCTGCATATTAGACAGATCATCTCCATAAATCTCTGCATTTACTTCTTCGATGACTATAGGTTTTGTATGGGAAGAAATAATAAGCAGGGAGTGGGTATAAAGAAAAAGGGGAAGGGCAAGCAAAAAGGCAGTTGTACAGAGCTCTGGGCCACAGTGCTTGGATACTCTTTGCACTTGTGTCAGGCAGCAGAGATGAGTCTAAAACAACATTACTTATTTTATTGCATCAGAACAAGAACCTGGCATCTAGCAAATTATTTTATTGAATTATTCAATTTTGCTATATTTCTCCACCTTTCTCACCTGCTCAAGATAGTCCACATTTTGTCTGAGTATTGTTCCCTTATTCTGTCATCTAGGAATCAAGGAGAGGTAACCTACCACTTCAATAGTTTTATTCTTTGTCTGTTTTTAATGTCATAGTAAATTACTATTTGTACTTGTTGCTTATTGATGTAGTGCATTGGAACTGTAGTAAAAAAAAGCTATTTTGCTTTGTTAGTCTGTTGACTAAAAATTGCCTTCCTGATTATTGTTGCATTGTTCTTTTATAGAACTACTGCATCTGTGTCTGTACATACAACCTTAAGCTTGTGTTGTCCAGGAAGAAAAATGGGCTGCATTTCACTGTTCTGAATAGTGAGCAAGGATGTGATGAGGAAGAAATTGCTTCAGTAGGAGAAAAGTACTGGAAAGCAAGCAACGGTTTCTTTTCAGACAGCTTTGCTGACAGGCAAAAGGAAAAGAAAGATTTTGTTTTCGAAGAGCAGAAAGTCACCACTGACATGGTGTCACTCCACATCATTCTCTCCAGGTCTTTTGATTAAGAAATAAATGGGGAAGGAAAGAAACAAGAAAATTCATCATCACTGTGACCTTCTGCCAAAGACACAGGCCAGGCATAATCCCTTATGTGGTGTGCTACCACATGTCCTCTACCCCCTCCTCTGTCTTGCTCTAGGATCTCAGAAGCTCCTGAAAAGCCTTGACCAAATCAGTTGAGCAATGAAGCCCTCCTTTAGAGTGAAGAGTAGTGAAGAATCCTTGACCACAGCAAGAGTTCTTGCATGGTAAAGGTAGGAATAATTCTGACTTCAAAAGAAACATCATCTGCCGAACCAAGGTCAGGAGAAAAGAATAAACAGCTATCTTTTTCACCCTTGGCAAATAATTTACTTGAACTTTTTGGAAAAAAAAAAAAAAAATCCAGTAGTTATCAACTTGGTTTATGACCAGGATGGAATCTTATTGGTGGCTAAAGCCAAGCATCTCATAACAGGGGTCCTAAGCGAGATCCTTTCAGCTGTCCTGGATTTCTGCAGGCTGTCGTAGCACATCCCTCTGAGTGGCATGCCCTTTGCAGCTCACCAACGCTCAGTTTTCTAATACCCAAAAGACTTTCTTTCACTGATGATGACTCCTAGATGGCTACCCACTCCCATCCTTGAGATGTAACCCAAGCCTGCTGAGGAGCACTAGGGGATTTTATGTGAGTATTTCACTGAAACTGAAGGGAATTTTTGATGGGTATCTTTACATATATAGATATAAACATACACATCTTTTTGCCTCTGTGTGTGCATGTGAATGAATTGTGGTATGAATGGTGCTATTTTGAATCTATAATAAAGTCAGTGTTACAATTGCTAAAAGTCCTAGCTGGGCCTGAGCTTCAGTGGAGTGTAGTGGCCTAGAAAAGGGCAGCACAGTGCAACAAGGACAACTTAGCTTTTGGAGGTTTGTCTGTCATTGTTTTTTTTTTGTTGTCCCAGGTTTGGTATTGGGAAAAGCTAGCCATGGAAGCACCCACCATCGTAGTTTTGTTCCGGGAAGCCATGAAGTGCTGAGCACAGGAGTGGCCACCATCACGTCATTGTCCTGAGGTCCATGTGGACTTCCCACGGGAAGTGTTCGTCAACTTGTCTCTGTCTTGGTGGCCACATAGAACTAAGTCAAGATGGTGAACAACTTTAGTGTGTAATGCACTTTCTCTTTTTGTACACTTTTGTTATTAATATTGCCACTGTGAGTTTCTTGTTCCATTGCTACCTGCTTTCAGTAAATTGTTGTCTCAATCCATAGTCTCTTCCTTTGTCCCTCTGTTACTGGAGGGGTTTGGGGGAATGGGATTGACTTCTTGGAGGTGTAATTTCCTGCTGGTATTAAACCACAACTCTGTATTAAGCAATTGAGTGAACTTTGTGATCAAACTGTTAAAGTTGCACTTTCACAATTTAATATTAAAACCTGCTTTGGGCCAACACTATCAATGGTGATTTTTTCAAGTGGCCTAACCATGCTTTCATGACACTTTACCAGCTTCTTCCACGAAAGTAGCAAAAAAGATCATTCAATATGGATGTAAACTACAAAAATGTAAATGTTGACAAGTATTTCTGAAACCCTATATGACTTGGCTCTTCCAGAGTGGCCTTGTCTAGCTCCATTGCTGCTGTTGAACAAGAAGCACTAATGACCTCAAGGGGTACCCAAATTCTTTCTGAATGCGTCAGGTGTCATTGATGAAGCTAAAAATCTAATACAAATCATGGAAATGGGATTTCCTTAGTTTTAAAACAGCTTTTTGATCCTTTTACATTCTTTGAAATGACCTGCAGGATTCCAATGCATTTCAAAATGTCACATGGGTGCATCCTCTGGTGCACCTGGAAAGCTATGGCCTGATGGCTATCACTGAGACTTGGTGGGATGAATCACATTATTGGAGCATTTCAATCAATTACTAAAACTGTTCAGGACAGACAGCTGTGAGAGGCTGGCCTCTCTGTCCATGATGGACAAGGATGGAAAGGTGAGGAGGTTGCCCTCTCTGATTGAAAAGATGATTGGATCATTTCCATTTGTATATGGAAAAAACTGTCGCCACTGAAAAACAGCCCAGCAGAGATGGGTGAAAATTAGAGGCCAAACCAACAAAGGCAATCACAGAGTAGATGTTTGCTGACAGATACCAATCTGTCAGTCTTAACCCAGGCCTGGTAAGGTCATGGAAAAGGTCCTCCTGGCCTCTACCTCAAGGCATATGAAAGACATGAAAATGGCTTTCCCAAAGGCAAATGTGCCTGATTAATTGATGGCCCTCTATAGTGGTGTGTCTGCTCTTGAAAAGGATGAGAAAAGGACCTGAGGGAGTTTATTTTGACTATTATAAGGCCTTTGATATGGTCCTTACATTCCTGCTGCTAAATTGGAAATATAGTGGTTTACTGGAGATGGGTGAACTCTTGGATAAAGAAGAATTACCTGAATGCTTGCATGTGAAGAGCAGCAGTTAACAATGGAGAGATTAGTAACAAGTGAAATTTGTCAGGAGTCTCTACCAGGGCTGGCACTGCTCAAAATCTTTATTAATGAAATGCACAGTGGAATGTAGTGCATCATCAGCAAGTTTGCAGATGGCACAGTATTGAGTCCAGCTAAAATGGAGTTAATTTTCCTCATAGCAGCCCTTGAAGCACTGTCCTTTGTAATGGTATCTACAAAGGTGTTGATAACACACCAGTGTTTTGGCTCTTGCTGAGTAGTGTTGCATAGCATCAACAATGTTTCTCAACATTTTCCCATTCCTACTCTCCAGTAGGCTGGATCTTTGGAGGTGACATAGCCAGTACAGCTGTGACCAAAGTGATATTCCACACTATATGATGTCTGTCCAGCAATAAAAGGTAAGATAAAAGGTGGAGGGTGGGGTGCATGTGTGAAGATGTCTACATCTAAAGGGTGAGGGGGTGGATTTACTATTTACATTGTCTGCTTCTGTCTGCTTCCAGAACAACCAGTTAAGTGTGCTAAAGCCCTGCTTTTAAGGAGGTGATTGGTCATAGCTTATGGGAAGTAGAAAGTAAAATATTTTGTTTTCTTTGGTTCCTCATGCATGACCTTTACTTTTCTTTTATATTTCCTTTATCTTGACCCAGAAGGGGTCTTTCCATCTTATTTTCTCTATCCCTTTCTGTATAAGAAAGGAGTAGTAGAGCAATTTGGTAGGCATCCAGCCCAGGTCATCCCACCACAGACAGCAATCTGAACAGCCCAGTGATATGCTAGAAGGAAGGGATGCTATCCACAGAGATTTTGACAGTCTAAATAAATGCACCATTATACACTTCATGACTTTCAATGAAGTTAAGTTCAAAGTCCTGCACCTGGGCTGGGGCAATCAATAGTACCATCACAGACTGGGAGATAAGCAGCTCTGAGGAGATAAAATTGGTATATTAGCAGATAAAAAAATTAAGTATGAACCAGCAATATGCATTTGCCAAAAATGCCAATTGTTTCTGGACTTCATCAAAAGCAGCATGGCCAGCAGGTTGTGGGAGGTGATTCTGCCCTTGTCATCTGCTCTGGTGAGAGTTGACGTGAGGTACTGGATACAGCTCTGGTGATCCCAACACAAGAAAGACATGGATATGTCGGAGTGTACAGAGGACGGCCACAAATATAATCAAAGGGCTAGAATATCTCTTCTATGAAGAAAAGCTGAAACAATGGAAGTTATTCATCTTGTAAAAGAGAAGGCACTGGGAAGACCCTATTATGATCTTTCATTACTTAAAGGAGCATGCAGGAGGACTGGGAGACTTACAATTAAGCTGGAGAAAAGGAGATTGAGGTGAGACCTTCTCACTCCCTACAACTACCTGAAAGGAAGTTGTAGGATGATGATGGATGGTCAATTCTCCCAGGCAGCAAGGAGACAGGAAATGGCCTCAAGTTGCACTGGGGGACATTTACGTTGGATATCAGGAAACATTTTTCCATCAAAAGGGTTATTAAGCAATGCACCAGGCTACCTAGGGAGGTGGTGGAGTCACTGTCTCTAGAGGTGTTAAAGAAATGGCTGGACACGGCACTTAGTGCTATGGTAGTGATCAGTCAAAGATTAGATCTTGGAGGTCTTTTCAAATCTTTCTGATTCTATGATTCTAAGAAAGATGGGGAAACACTTTTTATGAAGGCTTGTAGTGAAAGGAAAAGGCAACACCTTTAAACTGAAAAGAGATGGCTTTAGATTAAATAAGAGTTACAGTGAGGGTGGAAAGAGACTTGTCCAGAGAAGTTGTCGATAACCAATTACCAGATGTGTTCAAGACAAGGCTGGATGGGGAACTGAGCAACCTAATCTATTGGAAAATGTCCTGTCCATGGCAGGGACCTTCAAACTAGGCTCCTTTAAAAACTTCAAACTAGGCTCCCTTCCAATCCAATCAATCTTATAGTTTGAATCTTTACCAGAGATTTTATAATTTTATTTTTACCGTTTAGATTGGCTATTGGACGTATTGTCTCTATCTGCATAATGTGCATAATGAACAGAACAACTTTATGCAAAGCAGCAGAATCTTCTGATGATTCCACACTTGTCACTAAGACAAATAGTTAAGGACACCAATAACTGCAATAGACCCAGAACCTTACTACATCAAATCCATATCTCTTGGTTAAAGTTGTTCTTGTTTTCATAATACAGCACTACTAGAGGGGGAAAATGTATTGATGTTGTCTCATAAACCTTCCCATTGCCATTCAATGGCAATGGCAATTACATATCTTGTAATAAGAATATTAATATTTTTTTTAACAATTATTTATTATCCACAGATTTATATGTTTGTTGTTGTTGGTTGGTTAGTTGGTTGGTTTTTGTAGGGTTTTTATGGTTTTTTTTTTTCCTTTTAAATGTTGTTTAGATTTATGCTACAAAACTCTTTTTTCTTCTATTAACATCATGCTGCACCAAAGTATTCTTAAAAGTAAACATTTAAAAATAAAATTCTTACTCTGAAGCAAATTTCTAAGCAATGGTATTCAACAAGTACTATAATTTTGTGCCATTTTTTTCTGAATTTTTTCAGAAAAAATGTCTTTAATTACTTATTCTATGCTATGATAAATAAGTTTTATAAGCAATGCATGAGTCGATGTCTGTAAAACTCCATTTGCAAAACAACACCTTGTAAAGGAAAAAGAAGAATTTTTTAGAAAGGTGTATCTTGGAGAGTAAATTACATAAACCAGAATGAAAATATTCATGCCTAAGAAATTCTTACTGGGCTAAAATTCAAATTAACAGCTCTTGTATTTGGTAAGGAATACAAAAATGGTACCTCATGCAAAAGAAAGGGTACTCTGGTAAATAAGTTTACTGAAGAAACAATGTCAATGCAAAATATGTGAAATATGTGTGTATGGGTATGCTGCGTGTCTGGGTTTAATTGCTTATGTAAGTTTAAGCATTGAAGAATTCCTTTTGCACTGAAATTTTGTTCTACAACAGACCAAACAGGAAGGCCAAAATATTCTAATTTCTAATGTCATGTGCACTGTCTGCCAGCTGCTATACTCATTATTACGTACAGGCCACAGCATTATATGCTAGACTAGTTTGCTATTTCATTACTAATTCCTTTATGCATCCTTTAGAGCAGCAATTAAAAGGTGGGCCTTCAGCATGCCAGAGCCAACTATTTGAACCATAATCACAACATATTTTATCCTCTGTGCTGGAGGCTGTGCACTGATTTGGAAGTTAAGTCCTTGTGCAGTCTCTTAAGATTGCCTCAGAGGCAGGGGAGACTAATTTGCAAGTATCTTTTTGCAAATATTTTTGGACACACAAAAAGAAAGAGCAGGGTAATCTTCAATTTCTATTTCAAATGCTAATTATTTGTTATATTTGATATCTGGGGAATAAAGAAAGAAAAAGAGAAAATCATTTGTCTTACCCTTTTTGTAAGTAAGCAAATCTTAGTCTAGTAAAGTCTAGTAATTGATAGGTCTGACTTCTTTATGTGATTGTCCTTTATTAAATATGACATTTTTGTTGCGTGCAGAGCAGTCTATGAAGGTATCTTGTCCAAGTTGTCAATTTATTCATGGCAAACCTATAGCAATTCTTAGTAAGAAGCTCTTCTAATCATTAACCCCCCTTTCCTATAAAGATTTCAACAAATGTTTTTGTTCTAGCTAACAAAGTATGCATGAGATAAAGGAATGGTTGTTTAAAACACAGAGATTTTATGAGTTTTCTGAGAAATTTTGTTCAAGATTTATTTAAAATTTCCATAGAAATACCCAGAGAAAATGTTACCTCTCTCGATTATTTTCGTTAGAACAAATGTTTTATAAAAATGTGGAAAACCTCTCATCTATGCATGGAGACATACCCATTTGCATTTATTTTTACAAAATTTATTTACCAAAGTATTTGAGAAAAATGCTTTAAAAACCAACTAAACTTTCTCTACCACCACTTAAGCCTTAATTTCTCTGTACAAGTAAATTCACGCCGTAGAGAGTGAGAACTTAAGTGAGTCAGAAACTTATATTTTATATAGTCTAAAAAGACCAAATGTATAATTATTCATAAACACCACCACCACCAACTCTACAAAAAAAAAAAAATAATATCAAACATGGGCATAGTTGTGCAATTCTTTAGCCATTAATGAAGAATTCTATGGCTAAATAAAGTGCGTTAAGAGAGTTCAAATAATTATTCATTAACATTGCATCACAGAAATTCCTCCATGGTAATTTTATGCATATTAGTATTTTATGCACAATCAGAACTGAAAAAACCTTGCTTCAAATTAAATTCTACTTTGTGGAGTGTAAAATGGAAAATTATTCCATTTGCTTGAATGCTAGAATGAGTGCCAGCTTGGTGTTTCAGTGGCAAACAGCAACTCATCACATGGTAAAAACATATAGCAAAAATTTGAACTAGGTCCCAGATCACTAATTGGCTTGACAGATCAAAGCTGCAACAAGAGAACTCTCAGGAATATGAAACAATATAAAGCATATTATTAGATGGCTGCAGGTTCCTGAAGATGCACGAAGAAACAAAATTAATAGTTGACATTTACCAACCCTGCTCGCCACAAATTGTGGCAAATCTCTGCATCCACCTACAAAAACATTTTCTGTGTGAAGAGCACACTGCTCTTTTACCCTTATCCATAACATAACCTCTCCTTTTCCCACATCAGCTTAGGATCCCAATACCTTTATACAAAACACCAACTGTATTATTTTGTCTTATATACTACATAACCAATCATTAGCAAGCATTAAAATAAATTCTGACTTTCTTTAAATCTCCTTACCTCACGGAAAAGGCAGTTTGTTCCCCCCAAATAAATCTTGAATGTACATGACCCTTCTTCATAGCAGAATGCTGGACTAGGAACTATGGATCTTTATAATAAACCACCAGCAATAACGAATTTCAGTACAGAGAATGCACAGTATTGAAAATGGATTTTAAGAGTTCAACAAATACAGCTTTTTTATCCACAGAGTACATGCAGTTTTGTCTCCTGGTCTTAATTCAAAACTGTCTTTTACACTGTTTTGAGTAGCAGTGCTCTTGTACTGTCTGATCACTTGTATGTCACAGTACAATTGACATGAAGGCACTCTGGTCCTAGGTCTCCAAGATTTTCACTCAGAGAATGCCCCTAACCAGTAACAATATAGCTGGAGAAGGACAAGACTCTTAAATGAATCTTCCCCTGATGTCTATAAAGATCACCAGTAGGTCAGAAACCTGTTCAGACTTTGGCCAGCAATTTCCTATTTCAAGCTCTCCAGTTGCCTGCCATTATGCCCTTATGATTCAGAATTCCTGAACACAACTAATGACAACAACCAACTCTCAGTCACAAATGTTATTGTATAAGAGATTGGCATATGTTGACAAAAACTGCAAAAAGAAATAAACTACTATTTCTAAATAATGCAGGACAGGAAACTATATTATTTCATAGTGAGCAATGTTTTTTTTTTTGCAGTTTTTTTCTTGATCTTTATCTGCAAGAGAAAATAGTAAAAAAAGAGAATGTATTATGTCTAACCCTTAGTGTGTTGCTGAAAATGTACTCCTATTGGTCTGATAAACAGTCTGTTCAAGCACTTTTTTCTGATGTAATTAAAACGGCATTTGAGGAGCAAAACACCTCATAACAGTGTGTTAGCATCAGTAAATGATCTATATTTTTCTTCCACTCTTGAATCTCCATAGTTTAGCCTCAGATCTATTTTATAGTATTTACTAGGAAGAAAATAAAACCATTAACATTCCCATATTGTCATGTTGTAATATGTCTGTAAATATCAAATTCAGGAGGCTAAACAAATGCACTGGAGGTAATTTATGCTCTTGCTTTCCTTCCTCATTGAAGAGGTAATTGGGATTAACATAACTGTAGTGGGAGTATTTCCTACAAATCTCAGCATTAGTATAACTGCTGGTAGTTGATGAGAGAAATATGGCGTGTGTTTTGGGTTGGTTTTTTTTATTATTATTATTATTATTTGTGCACTTGAGAGGGACCAATCTGTTTTTTATTT
>VYXF01008655.1:390-11450 GCA_013397295.1 Polioptila caerulea
TTTTTTTTTTTTTTTTTTTTTTTTAGTATCTGTGTCCATTTTTAGTCCTTATGCTGACCTGGTAAATCTGTAGATAGACACTAGACATGGCATATCTGCATTCTCTATGCACAGCATAATGGACACTATCAGGACCAAATTGTTTCCTGCTCTCAGTGGTTTTTAAATTGTGAAATTTCTCAAATGTTGCTAGTTCTTTCATCTACTTTCCCTAGTAGCAGTGATTAACTAACATATAAATACCACTGCAAAATCACTGTCCAAAATGATGACTTGTGATCCAATCATCCTTTTTGCCACTCTTCAGATTTTCTGTTCTGTCTCCATGGGGTGTTATTTGAAAGCATTTCTGAAGTGCATTAAACAGGAAGACTGGTATCTCTGTGGTTCTCTATTCCACCTTTTTTATCCAATAGGAAAATTTGTTTTTGTTACTTAAAGCCTATGTTTCCTTGTTAGTTATTGATGACATGTTTCAAGAAGTTTCCTAATGTGTAAAGCACATGATAGCTTTTTAGAAATCTTCTTACATGATGTTCAAAGTGATCTTGGGTCAGAAAAGGGGGAAAAAACCCCTTTGTTAAAGACCAGGGCAGCTCTCTCAGGCCTTTGGAAGAGATTTATGAGTTGTAATTTAAGCTTTAGGCTAACAGGACTTAGCTAGTGATTTTGTGCCTTCTTCGCAGACCATCATATGCCTGACCATAAATGCCAAGGTTTTAAATTTGACTGGAATCTAGAAAATACAAGAAGGACATGTTATGGATGAAGTGTATCAAATTCGTTCATTTAATAAAAATAGTTTAGTGTGTTGTAACCTTTGATATAAGTAAAATGTATCAAACATTGTATGTTGTAACCTTGTCTAAAAAAAAAGCTAGCTGGCCTCACAGCCGAGCTACCCCACGCCTATAATTACTCACTAAATAACGCGATGCGATTTGCCCAGCTAGCTCTTTCGGTGGTTATTCTCCACCTGGTCGCGCACCACGTCACGAGTGGGCAACTTCAGGAGAGGCTTAGGTAGCTCAGTCCTGGATGCTGCTAAGGCTGTCCAGCGTCAGGGTCACGCTGTGCCTTTCCACGGGGCTCTCGCAAGCGTTGAACACGTGTGGCAAGGTGGAGGGAAGGAGGAGGCATCCGAGAAAATTCCACAAAGCCACGAGCTTAACAGAACATGACTTAAATGAAGGTGTTACGAGATGCCTCTCTCAACTCCACTTCCTGTGAGGGGGGTTTTTGTCCTGTGTCCAGGGAGGAGGGGAGACACAGAGCATCCACCTATCCCTGAGGGAACCTGGGCGGGACAAAGGGGGTAATGGGACAGGACTGGACCTGGGGAAGGACTGACACAGAAGGGTCTGGAATAGGGGAAGGGAACTGACCATATAGGGGGGGACAAGAGACTGGGGTTTAGGTGATTGACCTGTACTGAGGGGAATTCCAGGATGGGACCAACTCAGGGAAACAGGGGACAGCAGAGACATACCATAAACTGGCACGAGATACAGTACAAATTACAAAAGGTACAAAATACAGCAAACAGGCTGAGAACTTGCACTGCAACAACTAAATACCAAAACCGCTCGAGCAAAAGGAGCCATTGTGCCAAGCAGGAGAGAACCTGGGGCCCACCCAGGAGACGATTCCTTGAAGGGAGATTGATATCTACCTGGGAGTGAGACCAGAGGGAATTCACCACCGAACTCAAATGCAAAAGACTGTCCAGAGGGAATTGATATAATCAAGCATGGACCCAACTCAAATGTAAAGGACTTCCCGGAGAAAGAGAATGCAGGAAAGAGGAGATCCGGGAAGAATTAGACAAGATATTGAGAACGTACAGAAATTCAAACTAACTCCGAAGTCGGCATTGTCTTAACACCAGACAGCAGAGGATGACGTCTGAATATTCCAGGAGAGAGAAAGAGACAAAAGAACTTTGGCCCTGGGCTAAAAAAACTGTATAAAACCTGAACATTGAGACCAGAGGATGGTGAACCCCACCGGACTACTGTGACAGGGGCAGAGGTCTCGGTTCACCCAATGCTCGAGCATTGTCTTACCTTATTGTGGCTTGCAATTTTGTGATTCGATTTGCTAAATAAATCCTGTTCATTTTTTTCCCCCTAATTTGACTCTCGCAAGTTTATTGATTTGGCCTGATTGAATCACCATCTATAACAGACATGATGTAGGCCAGGTGGGCTAGGGGCTAGAGACACACTAGTTATTTTAGCAAGGTGTATTATGTTGCTGTGACTCCAATCAAAGATGATATTACAAAGCAGTAACTGAGCCATATTTCTGTTTTCATTCAACTGGAGCGAAATCAGTTTTTCTGCCACCAAACAGAAACTTCACTTAAATGACACTTACATTAAAAACGGAGATTTTGTGTTGCTAAAAACTCCAAGGCAAACATGAGGTGCTATTTGCATTCATGTAAAACTTTTATCTGTAACTCAAGATAGAAAAAAAATTTTCAAGTGTTCATTTATTTTGAAGAAACTGGGTGTGTCTTATAGCAGCCTCTCCTTGTCTGTTTTCATGTCAGTTGGGACTACTCTACCTTCCACTCCATTTGATTTGCTAGCTTTTTCTCAGTGACAAAGAAAATATGCCTGGGACTGTTTCAGTTCCATGTGGATGATCATACTGACAGCCCAGCACACGGTGACTGGAGAAGGACCCCTTTTAGAAATCTGGTGAGTCCTGGCAGAGAGCCACCAAACACAACACAGTCTAGATTTAGAGCAGATCTTATCTGCCAAGATTGTTAATCATCTCCTGCAGGAGTCAGTTGCCTGGCCAGTAGTCATGCCTAAACATAGAGCAGTATTTGAAGTTTGGGTGACCTAATGAGCTGGTAGGTAGCTTTGAGTATTCTGGAAAGTTATAATTTTCTCAAAGATTCCCTTTCTGAAATGTTCCTGTTATTACAAATATTTTAAAAAGTAATACTAAGGCATATACAATGGCTAGGTGAAAATGCATATTACAAAAATCAGAGATTATGCTTCTGTTTTTCCTAACATTACATGGAGGATATAATAACCTGTTATGGATGAAGTGTATCAAATTCGTTCATTTAATAAAAATAGTTTAATGTGTTGTAACCTTTGATATAAGTAAAATGTATCAAACATTGTATATTGTATCTTGTCTAAAAAAAAAAGCTCGCTGGCCTCACAGCCGAGCTACCCCCCCCCTATAATCACCCACTAATCACCAAAACTGCTCGAGCAAAAGGAGCCATTGTGCCAGGCAGGAGAGAACCCGGGGCCCACACAGAAGACGATTCCTCGAAGGGAGATTGATATCTACCTGGGAGTGAGACCAGAGGGAATTCATCCACCGAACTCAAATGCAAAGGATTGCCCAGAAGGGTTGATATAATCAAGCATGGACTCAAACTCAAATGCAAAAAATTTACGGAGAGGGAGAATGCAGGAAAGAGGAGATCCGGGAAGAATTAAACGAGATATTAAGACCATACAGAAATTCAAACTAACTCCGAAGTCGGCATTGTCTTAACACCAGACTGCAGAAAATGACGTCTGAATATTCCAAGAGGGAGAAAGAGACAAAAGAACTTTGGCCCTGGGCTAAATAAACTGTATAAAACCTGAACACTGGGACCAGAAAATTGTGAATCCCACTGGACTGCTGTGACAGGGGCAGGGTTTTGGTTCACCCAATGCTCAAGCATTGCTTTACCTTAATGTGGCGTAAAATTCTGTCATTCGATTTCGCTAAAATAAATCCTGTTCATTTTTTTTCCCTAATTTGGCTCTCGCAAGTTTATTGATTTGGCCTCACCGAATCACCATCTATAACATAACCCTACGGAAATAATTCATAATTCTCTCACTTACTTTGGTAAAAACAGGATCTACTAGTAGGAAGTATGGGAAATGCTTTCAGTGGCAGATGATCTGGGATGATGAACTGGTGCAGCACCAGCAAAGATCCAGTAATTTTCCTGGTGAAATCAAAAGAGAGATGCTGGGCAACATTCCTTTCATGCTCATTTCCACTTTCTTCTATTATTTACTTTAGATGAGTGTATTGAGTCATCGTAAAATAGTATCAGCTCAAACATCAGCTCTGTGCTAATTGGTGCAATAGTTAATCTTGTTTTCCATTACTGTAGGGATGGCAGTTCCTCCCTTGACAAGGTACAGTTAGTACAAACTAATTTCAGAGGAAGCAAACGCAGCTCTGGCCAAGGCATTGTTTGCACTTGATGCTGAAGACAAAGTCCCCATTCACTTCCTTAATCAGAGTGTTGCAGAGTCTCTGGGCCTTCCTGAGAGTTTTTACTTTGTAGCCTAGGAGTATCAATATTTCAAAGTTTTGTTTATTTATCTTTATTTTTTTTTCACTGACATTTTGCCTAGCCTTTCTGAGCTCCCAGACTCCTGCCTGCTTCTGCATGGTGTGTATGACTATGATGTAACAGATCATAGGATCATAGAATCATAGAACGCTTTGGGTTGGCAGGGACCTTTAAGGTCATCTAGTCCAACCTCCTGCAATAAACAGAGACATCTCCAATTGTATCAGATTGCTCAGAGCCCCATCCAACCTGCCCTTGAATGTTACTGGGGTGGGGCATCTACTGCCTCTCTGGATAACCTTTGCCAGTGTTTTACCACCCTCACTGATGAAAATGTCTTCCTTTTATCTAGTCTGAATCTACTCTCTTTTAATTTAAAACCATGATCCCTTTTTCTTTCGCTACAGGCCTAAAAAGACAGTTCTTGTCTTTCATACAAACACCCTTTCAGTATTGAAAAACTGCAAGGAGGATTCTCCACAGCCCCATGTGTCTCAGCCTTTTCTCATAAGAAAGCTATTCGATCCCTCTGATGTTGTTTATGGCCCTCCTCTGGACTCTCTTCAGCAGCTCCATGTCTTTCCTGTGCTGGGGACTCCAGAGAGGAATGCAGTGCTTCAGGTAGAATCTCACCAGAGCTGAGTAGAGGGGTAAAATCTCCTCCCTCACCCTGCTGACTGCACGTCCTTTTATGTAGCCCAGAGTACAGTTTGTTTTCTGAGCTGCAAGCAGACATTGCTGGCTCAATGCCATTTTGTTTCATCCACCAGTACCCCTGAGTCCTTCTCAGCAGGACTCAATCCAGGAATCCCCCACCCTTTATTGATTCCAGAGATTGTCCCAACCCAGCTGCAGGACTTTTCACTACTTGACCTTATTGGATATCATGAGTTTCACGTGGACTCCTTGAGCTTGTCTGGGTCCCTGTGGATGGCATCCCATCCCTCAGGCAAGTCAACTGCACCACTCAGTGTGTCTGCTAACTTGCTGAGGGTGCACTCGATCCCACTGCCTGTGTCACTGACTCAGAGGAAAGGCATATGGGTCCTAACACAGACCCTTGAGGGACACCACTCCCCACGGATCTCCGTCCTGGCATGGAGACCACTGCTGTCTGGAAGCAACCATAGAACTGATTCCTTATCCATGAAGTAAGTGTCAGGTTCCTTCCAATGGCTCCTTGTGTGCTTCTTATTGCTGCTTTATGGGCTTATCCAAAATTCCAAAGAAAATAAGAAATGGTTCAAACTGTTGTTAGGTAATTCCACTTCTTTATTTAGGCCTCATGAGGACAGCTAAGACCTANTTCGCTCTCAAATCCAGTTTTAAAGGTGCAAAACTTATTTCTGAGCTAAACAGACGAATGGGGATACAATTCAGCATCAACCCAGGACACTAAGCTAAGGTGAAAGAGTGGGAAGACCTGGGACAAAGGATTCCTTCTACTCATGGGGTCCTACTTGCAGGAGGAGAATTCACTTGGACAGGCTTTTCATCTGAGTCATGTAGGAGTGACACCCAGTTTCTACCCATGTATTACTAGATAAAAATAGCAGCAAGAAAACATGGGAAGTTTTATCCCAAAAGAGTTCCATGAGACCAGTTAAGGATTATATTACTACTTGTTTGTGAAAAGCATTTCTGAGATGTGGCAGATCATTTCTGAGACGTTAGAGAATAGAACTCTAACACACGCAGTGTATGCACATACTGTGTATGCAGTGCTTACTGTTTAAATAGGCAGAAATGCAGAAGAAGGGTAGGAGAAAGAATTGAGGTGAAACCTGAGGTAGTTGCACTGCTCCCTTCTAGCAGTGCTTTTTTAGTGCTCAGCTTCTTGCACTTAATTCCCAGCAGAAGACCCTTGCAGGCACACACAAACTCAGATGTATGCTATGTCTCAGCATAAGCTGAAGGACTCCAGTACTTCATTTCAGTTCCAAAAGATTTTACAGTGCACTCAGTGCTCTTAGAAATGGAAGGAAATTCGATGAAAAAACAAAGGATATTTTGCCTGCACTGTACATTCTTACTTGTTCTCTCAGGCAATTATTCAAAGTGCGTGTCCATTTTCAGTAGATTTCCAGCTGCTAAATAAATTATTACATTTATCATTGAATCTCTTTTTGCATAACTATATTTTTTCACAGTGCATTAGTGTGAGATAAAAATAACAGGCATCTACCACAGCCTGTTCTTTGGGCATTGGAAAAAGTCTATTTGCAAAATAGATACTGCATATCCCTATAAAGGACAAGAAAAAGCTTTAAAGAAAGGTCACAAAACCTGGTCTTCTCATCACTTCTTCAAAACTAAAAATCAGACAGCAAAATCTCAGCTCTCTAGACATAGCAGTGTATATATGATTCCCTCATTAATTTTCTTCAGACTATGATCAGCTTTCTCTTATTTAGTATTGATACAAAAATGTTTTCCGTGAGATTATATTTCTGATTCACCAAGTGCCACCATATGGCCAGTCACCTTGAGGTCACTTGTATTCCTGCACTAGGTCCACTGCTTGGACCAGCCATGCTTTGAGCAGGACTCCTGAAAGGGTCTGCTTTGGCAGCACCAGATTTGCTCTTCATTTATGTTAGTGCAGTGTCTGGTTTGCCAAAGCCTCTGTTGAGACAGCCAACAGAGCAGCCTGTGCCTCATTGCATTCCCTGCCCTGGCTGCATTTCTGCTCCCCTATTTCAGTCAGTTGTACACAGCAATGCATGATCAGAGTCCTTTTATTGTAATAGATAACATACACTACTTTCAGGGATGCAGAGATTTGAAAATAAAGTAATTTAATTGTTTGGATTATCATACTATGCTTGAGCTTAAAGGAATACTTTTGCCAAGATGCAAAAAGTACTTCTCTCAAGGTACAAAATTATTACGTCACACTGCATTTACTTTTGTTTTAACAGAAACAGGACCAAGATGCAGTGAATTAATACGACAACACAGTAAAGCCTTCAGATTTTTTTTTTTTTACAGAGGCAATACATTTTTGTACTGTTGTTATACACAGTAGAGTTGTTCACTGCACATTAGAGGAGCACTATAGAGGCACAGTATGTTGGAAACAGGACTTTTTTTGTCTTGTGTTTTTTCATGAGGTTAAGAATTTTCCCCTCATTATTTTTAATCAAGTGTTTCTTTAGTATTGAATAAGCCTCAACAGCCCCAACTCTCTCTACCTGTCTTCACAGTAAAGGTATTCCAGCCCCTTGATCATCTTCCTGGCCTTTCTCTGGACTCTTTGCAGAAGGTCCATGTCCTTCTCATGTTGGGGACCCCTGAGTAAGACTCAATAGTCCAGGTGATGTCTCATGACAGTGGAGTAAAGGAGGGAAATTCCTTCCCTTGCTCTGCTGCCCATGCTACTTTTTATGTAGCCTAGGACACATTTGGCCTTCTGGGCTGCAAGTGCACTTAGCCAGGTCGTGTTGAGCTTGTTGTCCACCCACACTTGTGTTTCTTTGAGGCCACCTCTCACTGCATTCTCTGCCCAGCCTGTACCTTTGTTTGGGATTGCCCTGATCCAGGTGCAGGACCTTGCACTTGGCCTTGTTGAACTTCATGAGTTTTGCACAGACCCATCTCTTCAGCCTGCTGAGGTCCCTCTGGATGCCATCCCTTCCTTCTGGTGTGCCAACTACAACACTCGGATTGATATTATTGGCAAACTTGCCAAGGTATATTCAATCCCATGTGGCCAACAAATATGTTAAACATCACCTGTCCCACTTGGTCTCCACTTGGACATGGAGCCATTGACCACAGCTCTTTGAGTGCTACCATCCAGTAAAGTCCTTATCCACCAAATGGCCCATGCATCAAGGCTTCTGAGGATGTTTTTACAGGCGTACTGGATCTGGCCCAGAATTAAGTTGACGATCTTCATACCAGTGAAACTGTGCTGTGCTTTGTGTTTGTGACTAAAACAATGTTGAGAACACACCAATGTTTGGGCTATTGCTCAGCAATGCTTGCATAGGACCAGGGCTATCTCTCTTTCCTATTCTGCCCACATTCCCATGCCAGCAAGTAGGTAAGAATTTGGGAGAGAACAGAGCTGACCCCATACAATCCATAACATCATGCCCACAAATAAAACTGGGTAGAGGAAAATGGTGAGATAGGGGGTGTATTCAAAGCTGTTTATCAGAGACTGATGGTCTTGCGGGCTTTCATGAGTGGTTAACTTAGCACATTTTTTTTTAATCCTTATCACATTTTATAGTTACCACTTATTTGTTTCTTTACTTATTAAAGCATCTTTATGTTGACCTACTGGTTTTCTTTCTTTTTCTCCCATTCTCTCCCCTGTCCCACGAGGGAAGGAGGCAGGGAGAAGTGAGCCAGCAGCTGTGTGGGTGCTTACCCAGTGGACATGGTCAACCCTCAACAGCAGGATGGAAGAAAAATACATTAAGAGCACAATCTGTGAGTAATGGGGTTTTAAGGTTTGAGGGAATGAAGTACTTTCAATGAGGAGCAAGCCAGGGAGGAGGCATTTGTGCATCCACAGATGACAGGAGAAGGAGGACAGCAGGAGAAAACTGCGCTGTGTAATAGGAGGAGTTAAGGCTAGGACAGACTCTTTGTGATGCTCAGTGAGGGACAAGAGGCAATGGGAACAAACTGAAATATGAGAAGTTTCATGTAATTTATGACAAAAAGAGAACATTCCAATTACAGACTTATGTGCTGAAGGCTGATTCCTCGTATCTGACTTTAAAATGACACTACAAGAATTGATACTGTAATATCAATTAGTAGTATCAATATACTTCTAATAGTCACAGCTCTGCTAGAAACTGGGTATAAAAGGATAGCCTTTACACAAGTGCTATTTTGTTGTAGGAGTGTTGATTAGTTTCATTCACAAGTATCAAAACTAACATTTCAAGATGACTCATTGTCCTGATTCAGCCTGCTTTTTAGGTTCAGCTTGCTGGTTTTAATTCTGGCTTTTTCACTTGCTGACAGTTCTGTAGGTAAGAGTTTGTTTATATTCTTCTGTTGCAGGCAGTCCCTGGCTTTCAGTGAGCAGGCCTGATTAGAGCAGGCCTCTTGTCTACTGAGATTTTTGGTAATTGTTGCTATTCAGGTGTGTATTTCATCAAGGAAATCTTGATTGCTTGGTTAAAAAGAAGGAATAGGAGCTGTCCATCTTTTTTTACATATGAGTGAAACACTACACTTTTAAAAAATAAATTAGCTTCCTCTTAAGACAGCAAATGCAAGATGAAGTTTGGGGGAGATATATGGAGCACTTATGCTTTTGGTAACTTTAATAGAAAAGTAGATGTTTTTCATTTGATTAACTTAATGATTTCAAAATCAGTGCTCACTGATTCACTATATGAAAAAGAAATATTCATGGATGCTTGGTAGTGTAGCATGGGTTTCAATCTGAGCAGAAGAGAATGTTTTTTGGTGTGTAGGTGCATGAAGAGTGTGATCTCTGTAGTGCGTGCTGCCTCCCTCTGTGGATTCTCATTAGCTAAACATAAGGAGACAGTTCTGCAAGAGTGGCAGTACACACAGAACTGTTGCATGAACAGGGAGAGCTTTTCACTGTACTTCTGTGCTCTCACATTGCACATGATGACTTTTCATCTGTGAATAGTGGAATTTTCTTTTTACTGTAAAGACAGCTCAGGGTGTGTTAGTGTGAAATACTGAATAATGCATCTTTCTGCAAATTGAGGGTCTCGGACTATTCCACTGAGAAAGATAACGTGGCGATTATGTTAGACATCTTCAATAGCAGTTACATTTATTTACAAAAGTACATAAAACTATATTGCCAGAAGTATCGAAGGGGTTCATAAGTCTTCTGCTGCTTGTTCTGGTTGTGCTGGTCTTTTGCAACATGACTCTTCTAAAGACCCTTCCACATTCCTCAGTGGATCTCAGCCACATTCCTGTCTACCTTGGCCTGAAACAGCCAGATGTCTGATGCCAAATTTCAGATACCTGCTCCAGTGGAGTTACCTGACTTTTTCCAACAATACATTGAGCCTGTGTCTAGCAACTTAAAGTTTATATTATCTGTCTTCAGCGATGACCAGAACTAGTACACACTGCATTAAAACCCAGTTATAATGCAATGCTAAGAGCATCCTGTAAACACTTTCCTGGGCTGTCAGCAATACCAGCACACTGACACTAGGGACCACATCCTACATTAAAAGGCTTTGGTTGACAATTTGGCTGAAGTGCAATGTCAACAACTCTGGCAGGCTGCACGAAGTCCTTTTGCCCGACACAGTGACCATACCGACTCTGTGCACACCCTGGAGCCTCAGCATAGCCCCTTCCCAAGTAAGTAAATTGGGTGTAGACCTCCTTCCCCTCCCAAATATGAGGGTTTCCATAGCTCGTCCTGAGTGATCTGGCTGTTATGGCCAGCCCTGTGCTTTTGCTTTGGGATAATTAATAGATTTGACCGCCTGTTTCCCGTGTTTGTAGATTTCCCGTATTTGTAGATAATACTGGAGTCTGACCGCTGATATTGAGTGCTGCTCGGGTTTCGTTCACCTCGCCGGCTGGGTAAGCCCCCGTGGCTCCCCGGTCACCCTTTTCCAGGGTGAATACAGACCCCCGCGGCACACCGCGCGCGGTTCGGGTCCTTGCCGGCAGGCTCCGGGGGAGGGACGGGCACGGGCGCCGGGGGCGGCGGGACCCTGCCGCAGCGGCGCCGCCCGCTGCC
>VYXF01008655.1:11616-74063 GCA_013397295.1 Polioptila caerulea
GGCGGGGCCGTGGCCCTGTGCCCGGCGGGGCGGCGGCGGCCGCGGCACTCGGCGCGCCGGGGGCACGGGGAATCGGGTCGATTTAACAGGTTGCGACGGGCGTGTGGTTCGCGGCGCTCTCGGCAGCCGCGTTTTTGGCGCTGAGGTAGGTAGGAGCAGGGGTTTTGTTACCAATTTGTCACTGCTGCTGTTGCTAATACTGGCTTCTGATGCTAGAAAACGCTTCCTAGGAAGCCGTGTCTTCAGCTGGGTGTTTGATAACTCTCGGTTATCTGGCAGCTGTCAAAAATACCAGGACACGTAGTTTTTTATCTCCAGCCCCATTCGGGCTTTAAGACGGTTCATACACGTGAGGAAATACCAAAACTTTCCCTAAAGGTAACACACTGAAAGGAGAACAAGAAATATCTTTGGGCAGCCTTATGGCTCTAAAGGCAGTTTAATCTCCCAGAGTGGTATTTTCTTAGGCAACGACCCTTACTTTAAATCTTTTTTTCGTAAAGCTTTTGAAGGACTGACACTTCCTCGTGCCAACTTTGTAACTCTTTGTAATGTGGTATTTTTTTTCTTTTTGCATATAATTTATGCATAATGAGGCATTATTCCTTTCTGTTATTTACTGAATGTGTTGTCTGAATCTGTCATGAGATTCTTTTATCCTTTTTATTTACTAGGTACAGGATTCCTTGCAATTTTACTAATATAATTTGGGTTATGAAATGAAATAATTTTGTGACTAACTAAAGGGAGACATTGGAATTCGTGCCATTTCTAAGTTTGCAAGTCCTTAGTTAGAAGTCCAGGAGCAGATGAATAATTGATCGGTATTTTAGGTCTGTTATGGGGTGGTTTTTGTTTGTTTTGTTTTTTTGCTGCAGGGCATATGACATTCGCAAAAATTTGTCACTGTATCCTTCAAGGATCATGCTGTAATCAACAAACAATATTACTAGACACATTTCTTTTTCTTCAGACACACTGTGTTGCTTGAATAATTTTAGTGTTCTACAACACAAAGGCCTTGTATCTTTGTGCATACAAAGTGGTTCCAGAGGATGAAACAACTAATTGTTTGTTAGTAAAAGAAAAAGAAATCAAATGGCAACTAAAATGTTAACCATGCTCGTGTTAACCATGCTGCATTTTTCTATAGCAGTACTCAATAAGTAGGCAGGTTTCAAAATACAGTTTTTATATTCATACAGAGCAGTCTGTTTTCAGGGTGTCCTAATTTAAGATTTTGAAAATATGCTTAGCTATAGGTATACTCCCTGAAGTAAATGAAAAGATTTATGCAGGCTTGCCTGACTTGCAAGAATTAATTCTAGAAACTTTTCCAACATGTTATTCTTTCATATGAGCACACATTTCTGATGTTTCGGGGTCATGGCTTTTAAGCTTCCAGTAGAAGATCTCTGGACTTCTGGGCTGGTTCCATCCTTCTCCTCCATGGAGAAAAATTCCATTTAGGCTTAGCATGAACCTTTGTGAAATCTGTGTTGGTTTTTTTGTGAGGTTGGAAAGGCAGTCTGTGTTTTAGGTAGCCTGCCATGTTCTTATATTCATTCTTGTCATGCCTCATTATGGAGGAGGCCTGAAAACAATACTATATTTGAGACTGAAAATCCTGTACTATAATATATATATGTGGGTTTGTTGTTTTTACATTGGCATAGGGAGACATTTCAGCTTTTCTCTGCCTGGATCTAACAATATCTTTTGATTGAAACTTTAATTTCTAGTCAAGTCTAAAGTGTTAAAAATTACTGATGACAATATTGCAATTATTTGATTTTTGTAATGTGTGAGTCTCTCCTGAGCTCTGAGAGTTTGGGATATGTGTAACATTATGCATTTGTATCTTTGCATACAGGCAAAACCCAGTTCTTCAGTGTCTGAGGATGGATAAAGACTTCCGCTACTACTTCCAGCACCCGTGGTCTCGCTTAGTTGTGGCTTACTTAGTGATCTTCTTTAACTTCTTAATATTTGCTGAGGACCCAGTATCTCACAGCCAGACAGAAGCCAATGTTATTGTTGTTGGTAACTGTTTCTCCTTTGTGACAAATAAATACCCCGAAGGAGGAGGCTGGAGATTTTTGAAGGTGTTTCTGTGGCTCCTTGCCATTCTCACAGGACTGATAGCTGGGAAATTTCTCTTCCATCAGCGCTTGTTTGGTAAGTTAAAATATGCATCTGCTGACTTCCTGGTAATGGCTTTCTGACTTTTCCTTCCTTCTAGCTTTCTACTTGTGGTAATTTTGTAAACTTTGCTTTTAATTGCTTCTACTGTTTAGAGCTGTGCATCAAAGCTTATACCATCGTGGAAACTAATGCCATCGCAGAATTCTCAATGATTTCAGTCAAAATAGGATAAAAAATAGTGAAAACTGACATGTTTTAAATACTTGGGAGGTCAGTAATTTTCAAATTTTCCATTCTACAAATGTACTTCTTTGCACCTTCAGGCCAGTTTTTAGGTCTTATTATGTAACTTTCCCAGCAATTTGAAGAAAAGGAATTCTTCCTTGGGGCAGTAACTCTTCATGTCTTGTCAAAAGACACTTAAGTGGAAGCAGAGGCACTTGCAGGTATTAGCAGAGCTGTGCTGAAGAGGTCCCATGTGAAAATGAGAATTCTAGAGAGGTAGGACCTATCTCTGTTTTAGTACAAGAGCAAATCAGTAAAATGGAAAGGCGTAAAATGGGGCAAAACATGGCAGTAAATATTTCCATACTCAAGATAAGACTTCACTGACAACATACTGTACATGGACTAACTGAAAGAAACGAAATGGTCCTGGAATAAATTCTGACACTGAGAACTTAGATGTAAATATAGAGATACAAGAATATCTATTGTCATCTTAACTTACACGTAGAGAATGTTGCATCTGAAGGCTCAAGGCTGTCTCTATGTTCTAGTGATAACTAGAAATCTTCAGTAGAAAAGATTTCTTGGTTCCTGACATTTGCACTGTTCTTTGAAGCATCTGATTCTGGGTGTGTTGCTGCTGATCTAGATGGACAGCCCCCATATTGTCGTACTGGTAGCACTGCAGGATGGATGGTTACCGGGACACCTCGAAGCACGTGAGCGATAGGCCATTTCCTTAGTCTGTCTCATTCTATTAAGATCAAGAGAGAGCCACTATTGTTTCAATAAATCAAACATAAAGCTGTTGTGTTGAGGAATGAACGAGCAAAGCTGTATTAAGAGATTTCTTTTTATACAGGCTTCTCTTGAAGCACTTATTCGGAAAAATAATTAGCATCATGAAGACTGTTCAGCTGTTTTACCATAGTGTAATGGTAAGTGTAAAATGTTCCCATAAAGAGGACATTTTACCTGGAACAATGGCTATCACAAGAATGTTTTCAATTCTGACTTCCCCAATTGAGAAATGATTTGGTTAAACCGAAGACTTTTAAGGAAAAGTGATGAAACTGATGATAAATTTAGAAAATTAGCCCGATAGTGAGAGGATTGAGAGGATAAAGGGAAGATTAGAGAGTGACTTGCTCGAATTTGAAGGACAGAACTTGCAGTTCAGCATATGTAATGCAAGGTCCAGTGCTTGGAAGTGGCACATAGCCAGCATTTTTTTTTATCTGAAAGGCTAGACAATCAGTGGAATATGTTTTCTTCAGATATGACCTCATCAAGACATGAATTTTTCTTTTCTAGAAGACATTTTTCTGACTATGGAGTAATTATCTTCTATCTAGGTAGATTATTATGATAATTCCTTCTGGATTTGTAAGTGAATACCATATGTACCTAAACATAAATTTTAAAGTGGCTTGATTCTGTCTTACTGCCAAACAGAGAAGGTCTGTCCAGCCTTTAGTGGCTGCTGCTTTGTGCCTTTGTGCAGTTGCTCAGTGAAACAGGATAGGTAACTTACCCATATTAGCAGTACTCATCTTTTATTTCTGTAAGGATCACATGTCTGACCATCCTGATGGTTGTGACAGAACTAAGATGGGGTCAGCATTGAGAGGAAACTAATGGGCAAGAAATTTCTAACCCTGAAGGCAGTGCTGGTTTATGGATATTTGTGGTTGTGGCCTGGGCAAGCCACATGGGTGTAGGTTCAATCTGATTTGAGGCTAGCTGCTGCATATTGAGCCAATGTAAATCTGTCACAAACCCACCCTCCTAATGTCAGCCACACGATTTTGGTGCTTCCCTTGAGCCAATGCTGCTGTTGATGTGACAGTGCAGCGAGCCAGCTCAGGCAGCCAATCTCATGGAAAATCAGTTGCTTCTGCTCTTGTCTACAGCAGCACCTTGAGCTGATGTGATCTTGAGTGCCAGCGCTGATGGAATGGCCGAGGACTGTGCTGCCAAGATAGCCGGGGGCTGTGGCAGCCCAACCTGGTGTTGGCTGGAGTGCGGTGGGGCTGCACCCGCGCAGTGTGTCTGTGGAAATGTGCTGTTGCTTGTGATGCACCGGGAGCAGACGGCAGGACTGTGACTGAGGGGCTGGCTGTATCGCTGGCTGATGTGGCTGTGTAGCTGCTGTGAAGAGATTGCTTTGATGAGAATGTGAGTTCACAGCTTCACTGTCTCTCTGTCTCCAGAAGATTTGTATAGCCCATGCTGAAATATTTTCTGCCTGTTATTTGCTACTACTTTAATGACTTTATTGCCTAGAAATCACTTCCTTTTATTGAGATCCTCATCGAATATATCCTCTGGATCTTCTGCCATCAAGCAGTTCATGAATTCACCCCTTTATTGTTTTTAATTTCCCTAGTCTATTTTTCTAAGTAGCTGCTACTTTTGTCATTGTTTTTATTTAACTTTTTTTTTTAATGTATAATTGCTTAGGATCACTCTGATTTTAAATCCTTGTTTCTTTATTTTGTTTTTTACTCTGCTAAACTCTGTTTGTAAAGGAAATTGTGAGTGATTGTTTCTTGTGGCCTGTGTATAACTTCCTGCAGTCTGGAAACTGAATAGCACCAATCTTCCCCTGTCAGGTCTTGGCTCACGGTGTAGGCTGTAATTGAAAATGGAAAGGATTGGTCTGCACATTTCACTTTAAATGACGAGGAAAGGAAAGGATTTTCTTTCTCTATGCCGTTTCTGCTTTTTTGTTCCTTGTCTTCTGTATTTCTTGCTGCTGAGTTTACATAGGAACTAAAAAAATAGTGTAGCTAGAACTGTGTCATAATACAGTTTACTGTCTGTGACAGTCACTGCCTCATAGCCATGGCTGTCATGGACTTAAAAAAAAAAAGAAAGAAGTTCAAGCATCTTATGTGTCTAAAAGTGGAAGGGACAGATGCTGGAAACCTGATTTAGACTTCATTATTCTGAGTTTACACAGAGATAAGGGACTAGTTAAACTATGTTGATGAGAAGTAGAGATTCCAACTGGAGGACATAGTGGGATGTTTTCTGTTGATAATATTTGTTGTAACCTTTGAGCAGTATCATCTTCAGGGAATCCTTCAAGACACTCTTCATGACTTAAATCGAGATTAGAAAACAATTACCTTTCTTGTTCTTCAGTCAAGAAATAGCTTACTTCTTTTGATAAACATCTCCCACAATAAATATTTCTGTGGAAAATAGCTCTTACCTAGTACATTCTTTATATCTTTGTGACGTGTGGTCAGAACAAGTAGAATGTAACATTGTCTTTTGGCTGTTATCCACTGTATTATTTTGATCCATCACTAACCATACCTTCTGTTTGGTTAGGTATTGTGTTCTGCTGTGCTTTTTATTTTGCAATGGAAAGTGAAAAGTCATAGAATATTGAAAGTTTGGGGAAATGAAAAAAAAAAAGATACCTACCCCTGGTTTGCTTTTGCTTTCTGTATGAGAGAATTACTTGAGTTAAGGGAAAGGGGTCATTTCTTGATTAATTTTCAGCTTTATATAAACCAGCGAGAGCTTACAAACTGACCTGTTTGATGACACTATGCATTCAAAAAATGTATTCAAATCTTGACTTTAAAGAAATTCCTAAATAAGCATTTGCCGATTTTTGATATTGCTCTGAGGCATTGTATGGAAAATAACACAGTGTTTAAGGTGTTGAAAGTGTATGTTTTAGCTGGCATCTGCTCAGCATGTGCACAGTTGCTCTTCTGCTCTACTTCAGACCTAAATTCTGAGTTCAGTGAGGGGTGTTTTGGCCATAAGGTCAGGCTGTGCATTTTGCATCAATATAGATAAACATGATCTATCATGTAAATTTAGAATAGTCTTCAATTTGAGTAGACTTCTAGCAGTATGCATAAATGGGCAGTATACTTGGAGATATATCTTATTTTTTTCAGTCTAGCATTTTTGCTTTGACTGGTCCTTATGTGCACTAATACTTAGCTTATGCTGCATGTTATATACATCAGTTTATAAAAACTTACTTACTAAAAATCTACATGTTTCTACCTTCCCATTTTTCTGATTCTGAAGATGTATTAAAATCTGGTTAAAAACCTGATTACAGAGGCAGCATTTGTGTTTGTATTGTACTTGTATTTAAGTAAATTGCCTGTGAGTGTGTTTAGATTTATACTTGTAAGTTTTTTTTTCAAAATGGTATGGATAAAAAAACTAAATATTTAATGTGTTATTTAAAATTACAGAAGAAAAAAATATATATAACTAAATCTATATTTCTTAAAATGGAGGAATCATAATACAGCAAGTAAATTAGAAGTGTTGTATAAATGTTGAATTTAATGGGTTGCTCTCTCACAAATGTTCACAGTATGCAGTTTGTTTAAAATTAAATGATAATCTGAGTTTAGTAGATACTGAGATAAATGAGTAAAGCACTCATTGTAGGAATTGCACTGAACTGTGGGTGCACACAAATGTTGCAGATTTTTTAATGGACAGTAGTGCCATGCTGGGAGCAATTTTATGATACATGGTTTCAAACAGAACACCCACTAAGGTCATACTGTCTGAAAACATTACTCTTTTTGTCCAACATCTTATCTGGAAGGCTCTAAAAGATCATAATATCTTAATATATATGCAAATATCTTAAAAGCAGACTCTTCAGTGTCTGCCTTTATGCTGAAATTTAAGGGGTGTATCAACTGAATCAAGATGGCAAGAGGAAATTAGGCAGGCTGGGATTTAGTCAGGATGATGGTGCACTACATAGGAGAAGTGGGTGTTGGTCAGGTAAAAGGATAAATTCATACAATATTGCATATAGTACGAGTTAGTATCCTGATATATTAGGGGTCATGCTAGTGTAAAATCTGGGCAGTGATATTGCTGGTAGAGTTGGAATCTCACTTTCATCGTGGTGCTTGTGAAATAGCTAATAACCACGTGATCTGTTTTGCCAAAGAAGCTTCCCATAGATTTGTTAAGATTTTTGCCTGCTTGTTTTTCAGCCAGATTGTTTCTCATTCTTGTTTGATGGTAGTGATAGGAACAGTTACAGCCCCATCTGTAGAAACAAGTGGTGTGCATATAGCAATACTTGCAGGAAATTCTAAGCTGCTTGCTAGAGCATCTCCTTTTCTGTTGTCAGCTCTGTGTCTTACATTACAGTAAGGACTGTCACTTAATGCCCAGCAACTCTGTTCCTGCTCTTTCTTTTCCATTGATGACTTCAGCCTAATAGAAAATAATTAATGTGATAGCAGGTAAAAAATACTGTCCTCAAGAGTGTTCAGTGTTTTAATTACAATGACCACGTTAATATTGTTTAATGTATTCAAGGTCTGCTGTGGTTGCCTCATGGTCAGTTCACCTCTTTTGTACCAGTAAAATGTTGAATCAGTACAATAAAATTATTTTGGTCCTACCAAATGTATGCCAAGGGGCCAGTCTAACAGTTTGCTAATAATAACTCACAAATGACTGTGAGCAAGCATTTCTGAGAGCCAGAATCCTCAAATGAAAATAATAATAATAAAAAAAAACGTAATATAAAAAGAAGAAGCTCTCAGCCAGCCACTGAACGAGTTGCAGGCTCATCAGATTCCAGCTCTGGCAAGCTGACAGTAATTCAGATATCAGTTTATTTTAAACTTAGCATTATTCATGAGAGAGACCATAAGTGACCTTTCAAATATAAATGAAAAGCATGCAAGTGACCTCCTACTTTCTTCTCTTACTCGTATTTTTAAAAGAGCCATAACATCTCACTGCTTCCTCTTTTCACACTCAATGAGAAGACTGCTGTTGTCTGCACTTAGCCTTATTGAGGAATCAGTTTTTGAGTAGTAAACTGTAGAGTTTCATTGGAGAGATATAAGCAACAGCTACAAAAAGATTATTCTCTCTTCGATGGAAGCTTTGATTCTACTGGAGGTGCATATCCCTGTGGGGATTTTCCTGCTTTTGCTGGAAATCCCCAAGGTGTTTTCTCCTTGCCCAAGGAGAAAAAGACGTGGAATCTTTGGTCTTCAGATACTTTTTATTATTGTTTATTTTACCTTATCTAGAACACTGTTCTCTTTGTCCCTGCCTAGGTCTTCACAGCATGACAGTCCGAGGTGATCCCCGCCCGAGAGGTGGTGGTTTATCTTTTATACTAAAAACTATGTGTACCTTATTTACAATTATTTTCCAATATCTATCACCTATGTTAGACAATGTGCATTCTACCTAAACCAATCACAAGTGCTACCATCACAGCAGAATCATGGAGGAGATGAAGAAGAAGGAAGAAGCCTAAAAGCCATGTGGTTCCTCCATCTTGGCCTCACCCACCCCCATGTACTAAAACCCAAAATCTACTTTTCCACCCTATGACCATCTTATTATTATTCTATTTAAATTTTTGAGACTTGTATTTTTTCTTTTAAAGCTGGTAATCTCTCCCATGGACTAAAATCCAACCCACAGGTGTCTTGGGCTTGGTGCCAGGGCTTCTGAGCCCTCTGGGCCCCCTGCCCAGGTCCCTGAGCCCCCAGGGCAGTCAAAGACAAGCTCTGGGTTCCCACATATCCCACTCCTCAAGCAGCAGCATTAGAGTGCAAGAAGAGCTACGTGTGTCAGATTTTCCAGAATGAGAAAGCTCTAGATAATATTTAGCATCCAGTGACTGAAAACTAAAAATAAATTCATTGCTACTTCATATTGATATGTCAAATCTGTGTTTTGATCTTTTTGACATGACTTTCAGATTTTCCTTTCTGTTTGAAGCTGGGAGTGATTTTGGAATGATGCCTGCCAGTTATGGGAATGATGTCTCCATTCCCCAATTTCCAGAAATAGAAGTGAGCTTATTCTTAGTAGATGCATCCTGATGGGCATAGTGCAGGTGCAGCCTGGTGCAGGGGCAAATTTCATGTATCATTATCCCATCCAAGGAGGAGATGGAGAGGATATGAGTGTGGAACATCACCTTGCCATGTGCCTGCTGTAGAGTCCGTAGGAGAACACGATTTCCTTGGTCATGCTGTGTCCTTTTGAAGGTCTCCTTAGGCTGTCAGAGTGGCTTGAAGGTCCCAAACCAACATTTTTCTCTACGTGATTCTGCTGGGACCCCAAGCATTCCCTCAGCCTGTGCACCTGCCTTATAAAGTTATATATATATATTTAAATCCAGAAAGAAAAAAACCCTCAACATATTCTGGTCCCTAAAAAACTTTGAAGACATTATCAGGATAGCAAGAACTATTTTGCAAACAGTAGATGTGGTGTATACATTTCTCATCGATATTTTCTTTTATCGATTATGTGGCAAAAATAAAAAGAATTTGTAAATGTATTCACTAACCAGAGTGACTTTCAAGGAGGAGGTATCAGTAATTGTTTCCTATGACACAGGTAGGGCAGAAGCACAGGGTTTCTAAATGTGATTGCTGAGACATGAGAGGTACATGCCCTAATTTCAGATACTGGAAAACAATTTTCTGCATTCTTTTTCTCTCTTCATTTTCTCATTCTTCATTTTCTATTTTTCTCTATTAATCAGAAGGAGCAATGCCCCTTTCCTCATAGAGTAACTCATGCCAGGGGATGGCAGGAACAGCAGAAACTCTCCTGCTTTGAGGATTCCCACTGTCCCTGGAGCCTCTAAGCAGGCTGGACATCTGAGTAGAGGTAGCAGCAGAGCCTTGGATTCAGCTTTCATCTGCAGCCCTGGCGTGTGATCTTTCAAAGTGGCCAGCTGCATAGGGCTTCTTGGGCTCACTCACGTACATGCTAAATAACGTTTGCTATTTCTGGGACGCTGATGCAATGTCTGTCTGCCATGAAGCACACTTTCATTTAATAGTAAAGCAAAGAAGAAATTAAATCTGTACAAGATTCAGGTAAACTCAAACATGCTAAACAAATAATGAAAAAAAGGATTAGGGTAGTGAGTTTGTAAAGAGATGAGGCAAGATGGAGAAAAACATTCCTAGAAAGTCACAGAAGCAACAATATTTAATTTTAACTTACTTGAGTAACCCGCCACACAGTTTTAAATAATAAAACCCCACAAATATCCTAGCTCTTTTACTTGTCTATGTTCATAGATGTAAGTGACAAAAAATAGAGATCTTAATTCACACCTGACAGTGTAATGTGCTAGAGGTATAGAAAAGGAAAATGTGCTAGAGGTATAGAAAAGGGAGAAGGAACCGAAAACTAATATTTTATGTGGAATGTCTGTGGAGTTCCTGATCTCGGGGATTCAGGGCTTAGCGCAATGTTCAATTTTGTGTCACTTTCATACAGCAAATAAAAAAGTATTCCATGCTTCTAGTTTATTTCCTGTTGATCCTTGATAGGTTCTAGCTGAGATTACTTGGAAGTGGTTTGGGGCTTATATCCCATGAGCCCTATCACTGTGGCAGTCAAAAGTGGAGAAATTTTAATCTAAATTAAAGGTCACTTTTGCATGACTTGTCTAAATTCAGAGAGTAAAACACGAGTGCTACTCTCTTGGGGATGTCTGCAGATGTCCATCTCTTAGGCTGCAGATAAAAAGCAAACTTCTCTTGAGAGCATTTCTGCCTGCCTTGCCAGGCACACACCAGAGCAAATGCAGGCGTCTGCAAAGGGGGCTCTGCAGAGGTGAGGGCTGCAGTGCCTGTACAGGGAGCTGCCCAAGGCAGCCTGTGTGTACCCAGAGGTTATCAGAATGCCCCTCTGGGGATCAAACTAAACCAGAACTTGGCTGAGGATCATATAAGGTTGCGTCTAGGAGATGATTTATTGATCCTTGTACTTCTTGATGCAGTTGGCTATCCCAATACTGTTGGTGGCGTGGAACTGGAGTAGAGCATAGGCTGGTGTTTGTATGTTTGTTTTAGGGTTTTTGTTTGTTTTATGTTGGACTCTTATCTTCTGCCTTCAGACTTCAGACAAGTGTGCAAATTCTAATTAGGGATGCATTCTGCCTTAATTTACTCCAGGGATGGCTTTTGGTGGTGTTGGGTGTGTGATTGGACTCAATTATCATAAAAGTCTCTTCCAACCTCTATGATTCTGTGATTCCTAACTTTACAAAGAGCGTGACTTGTCCGGTCCACCACAATTTCCATGCCTCACCTTCCAGCAAAACTAGCCAGAGTCCTGCTCAGATGGGATTTCAATCTATCAGAAAATGAGTGATGACAGATCTGTTATTTTCATGCTGTGATAATGGTTATAGCAGCCGAGGTCCAGCTGTTTTGTAGCGGGGGGAGCTGCTGCAATTACAGTCTGTGTAAACAACTGGCCAGAAAATTAGGAGGAAAATTAGCTTTTAACAGCAATTCAGACAGAAATAATTCTCTTTCAACAGAGGAGCACCTTCTAGTGGCCTCGAGTGAACATGGCAGCTGGTTAAACAGCTCCAAATAAGAAGAGCTAAATATGCCAGATAAAGAACAACAATGCATATTTCTGTACACTATTTATATGATTTAATTCATAATTCATTTAAAAACAAAGGAAAAAAACCAAGCATATATTGGAAAAAAAATAAAACATTTTTCAATTACGATTTTTTCTTCTCCTCCCCTTCTCCGTGCCAACCTAATAGTTTATTAGCTTTTTATACAGTTTCTTGAAAAGAGTATTTTTGTTCGTTCTACTTACAACATACTCACCCTTTCGGTTTCTTAGAAATGAAAATCTGTGTTCATTATGCACCAGCTCCAAGGGAAATTTGCAATGGAAATATTACTTTGTTCAGTTTCACTAATTATTATAACAGTTTCTCCAGCCAGAGTGTTCCAAGTAAACATAGATTTTGCAAATATTATATTTGCAATTATATTGCCCTGGTTACTTTTGCAAATAACATAGTATCAAATGATTTAAAATTCAGTTTTTCCTAAGTTACTACTAAATGTAGTGGCTGTGACAGTTTAGTCTAGTCCGTGGTCTCTTTCAATCAGTATGTAGTAGATAATCCTTTTTGGACACGATTATATAGTGTACATAATACAAATGAATGATGTGCTATTTCTAGAAAGGCAAATAGAGATTAATAAGCAATGCTTAATGTTATGTCATTGCAAGATATTTGTGCATTGGTGGAAGCTAACGATATGAAACATACTCATACTTAAATTTTCATGACATTTCTCTGAATTTTGAAATTGAGTGAAAAATATCAAGTGCAAAAACTCAGATTTTCAGGTCATTAAAAGAAGACATTTTTATTCAATTTTTGACTCTATAAGTAGGAAACATGACCTTTTCTGTTCTGAAGAAATTTTTCAGCATTTGGAAACTTCAGCCCAAAACTGAAATAAGTCTTGCAAAGATTTTAACCCATGAAAGTTAATTTTGTATCATTTGTTTTGGTGGTTCCATTATAGCAATTTGTCATCCACCATCCCCTGCTAGGAGGGCAAAGGGGTAGTTAGACAAAGTCAATGGAATTTTGGGGTTGTCAACCACTTCTGTAACCACAGGGAAAATATTCTGCAAAATATGGCAAGGACTACCCAGTCACTAGTTAGAAGTACAACTGCTGACCGTCCGACTGGTCTGAGTTTGGCAGAATAATAATCAGCCTTCCTGTGTAAGATCTGTGCAGATCTGTGCACGTACTAGTTCTGGTGTAGGACTGGATGAACTGGCTGTGTTTTGGTGCTCAGACAAGTGTTGTCCTGGATGCAACACAGCTGCCAATTAAGGAGTGTATAGCTCACAAAGAACCGGCTTCCACTGAGTCTGGAAAGGTTCAGGTCTGTGCACAAACCCCTGTGTTCCACTGTGAGCTAGACAGAAACTTTTTTGTCACTGGAATATGCTTCCTCTTGGTCCCACAAAACCAGTTCTCCACTTTGTTTTGCACTGGAAATGCAGACGTGCTCAGTAACCCCTGGAGTGCCTGTTGGTCCAATGTGAGATCTAGTCGCAGTCTCCATAACAGACAGCAGAGTTGCAGATATTTATTGAAGACAAAAAATAAACCTCATGCCTAATCTGCCTTGTTTTCTGACCCAAAAATCTTTATAAGTGTTTGTTTTAAAGGCCTATGTAGTAGATACATTGTAAGCAGTTGTGTTTTATTATTAAAAATAACTTTGTGAATTGGCTTCAGGAGAAAAGAACAAACAGTATAGAAAAAAACCCCTGATTATTTTGACAAGTTGTTGTGGAGCTTCATTAAACTGGTATTGAAGAACAGAGATTTCAGCACTTCCCTTCAGTGTTCAGCATCAGCATGACACAGGCTATAAATACTGCTATGTGTCTTTTATCTTCTATGAAGTTTGGATTCCAAAGAATTCAAAGAAGGAATATGTAGTTTCTGGAGGCATGACATATGTGGTGATAAAATATTTTAGCTCTAAATTAAAAAATTAAGGAGAATAATGAAATTGCTTACATAGCTTTGGCAGTTAAAACCCCAGGTTTCTTAAAAATTCTGAAAGAATAAAGAGTGCAAAAATATAATTAAATACTTACATGCCCTTTAACTTTTTTTTTTTTTTAATTAAGCAGTGAGGCCATTTAAAAAGAAAGAGAATTATTTTTTTTTCGCAATAATTTTGGAACCTGGGATTGAGTCACATAGAATTAAAAAATCTGCACCTCAGGAACAAATGCGTTAGCATTTTCTGTTGCTAATGCAGGGTTTTCAGTTACTTCCCCACTAAAAATGTTCTAAAACATTACAGGAAATCAATATCTATTTTTATCGGTTTCCTTTCATCTGCATCAGCACAATTGTCTGAACCTGAAGTAATAACATCAGTAATAGTAAAGTCTCAAATTAAAATTATAGGCTAATTCTCTAGAATGGAAATTGAGATGCACAGAAAAATTCAGAATTAAGCCTGCCTACACACTAATTCTGGCATAGCTTTAAGTCTTCCCACATGATCCGCATTTTACAACTCTTCCAAATCAGCAGCCTGATTGCTTCTAAGTAATAGCAATGACATTAATGTAAAGCAGAGATGTGGTGCCTTCAGGACCCTCCCTGCAATGTTTGATGTGGCAGATGGCACTGACCATCACCACCTGGTTCTTACTTGCCTTTGAGTAATTCATTAAGAAAAGAAAATGTCAGCTCTTTCTTTGCAGCAGCAAAAGTCCATCCTCCTGTTCTTGTTTTGGTATTAAAAGATGAATGTGCATTCTTTTGAACAATTCTTTTCTTCTTTGAGAAGTAGCGGGAAATCTTTAAAGGCTATGTGGCGTGTCTAAAATGGCATTTCTTTCTCTAAGGAAGGCAGAGTGCCATCCAGTTCACCTGTGTGCACTCACCTGCAGTCTCTGGTTCAGATATGGCCCTTGATATCACCAAAATTTGGTAAGACAGGCTGCACAAGAAGCCCAGTGGAAAGACATCTGGCTATGGCCATCAGTCTTCTGACCAGTGTTGGCTGAACTGGTGGGAAACCAGAGATCCTGAGCTGTCTTTGTCTTAGCACACAATGTTCAGTGTGAGGCCATCAGTTTTCTAGCTGGGTCAGTAGCTGAGACCTTGGCTGTCACCTTCTGTGACATTAGGCTGCATTTTACCTTAGACTGCAAAAGCTGAGTACTGCAGTGCTCCCTGACTAAGGTTCACCTTTCTGTGCTGGAGGAAGCCCCACCTCTGCTGAGTCATGTGAAGTGGAAGGGACTGAGCTGGTAAGTGCCAAGCTGGGACAAGTCCTGAAAAGAGAACTTGGAAGGGCTGTGGGTTTGATAGGTCCCTGCGGGAGGCCAGTCCTTCCCATCATCTCTTGATTGCAGGCTCCAGGCAGGTCACGGGGAGACTTGGCCACTCAGTCTTGGATGTCTCTCTAAAGCAGCAGCAGAGAAGCTACACCCCTTTACAAGGCAGATAAGACTTAAGACATATCACCTGCCCCTGCTGTGGTTCCTCCAGCTATACAATCAGTCTAGGCAAATTTTTTCTCCTGCCTAAAGAGATTTGACTTCCACAGATGATAGCAATGTACAATAGCGAAGTATTTTAACAGCATTGTGGTATTGTTTGTTGCAGTTTTTTGCCAAGTAAGGTGATTCTGAGGCATGGTGAAGGAAAACTTTGATATCAGAATACACTCATTTATGTATATTGAAGAGAAAACCAAACTTTTAGGAACATCTGAACATTTTTATTTTAAAAAGTAAGCTCCTGTCTTAATAAGTAAACATTTTAGTAGTTTCTCTGTGAGATAAAAGGATTACAAAATAAAATAGAGAATATAAAAATTGCTTTCCTTAGCAACTTTGGGAAATTTGTAGCAAAAAATTTATCTCATCAACTTGGCGATTTTTGGTTTAACAATTTTTGCTTACATAACAATGCTGAATGTACAATAGCAAATGAGAAAGTTGTTTCTCTGACAGCAGCTGGGCACGTACACAGAAGGTCAAATCTTTCAGACCGTGGTCTATCTTGTGTTCATTGATGTATTATGAAGACATTAGAATATCTAAATAAGGTACACAAGAGCTACCTAGACCTTGCAGTCAGTTTTGTAGGCCAATACATGATTACAATATAATATAATGTGTTCAAACTCATAATAGTTAGGTATTTAACTGGATACCATGTCCTCAGATTTAATCCAAACAAAGATTTGTGAGAAACCAATATTGCATGGTAGAAAATGTTTACTTTTGCTCTCAGCTGTTTAGTTTATTGTTCACTTATTGTAGCAAAATGGACATATTGCTACATTAAACATAAAAACATTTAATTTTGTTTATGTCATTCTATCCCGGTAATATTATAATAAAACATTTTAGGAGCATGTATTTCAAAGTAAAAATAAAAGCAATTAAACATGAACAGATATCTTTTGCCTTTTAACTCTGACTTTGCAGAAAACCTTTGGTTTCAGTCAGGGCAACATTAGCATCAGATCAGCCTAGTTGAACAAAAATGCTTTTGAAAAGTGTGTTTAATTGATTTTATAACCATTTATAATCAGGAAAACAAATGTCTAGAACCCTTGTTAGCTCCTGGAGTATATTCACTGCTGAGTATCATGACAAACAGGAATAATTTAGGGTAAGAGATGGAAGGATGTTTTTTTTAAAGGTTGTGCAGTGCTTTTAGACTCAGCCCAGGACAAAGGTGTGTTGTGTGAGATGGGTGAACAGATGTGTTTTGTAGCAGTGCCCTTATCAGCTTTTTTCCTTCTGTTCTTCGTTACTCAGGGTTGGTTGAGACTAATCTTTTTAGAAGCATGAGGTTGTTTCTTTTTTCTCACCTTTTTCTCTTAAGTGTGTGAGCATCTTGGGACCTCTGTTATAGATGGCTTCATTGATAGACAATTAATGAGCTTTAGAGAACTTGTGGTACAGACAGTGGAGTTAAACAGACATGGAGGCATGTTTCCAATAGACAATTTTAAAAAAGAATATTTTCCTTTTAAAGTAAGAAAAATGATTAAGAAATATCGAAGGAAAGAAACTACTTAGAATGAGGTGTGCAAATTTTCTGTGGGATTTTATGAATGTAGTAGTACATCCCAACTCATGTAAAGTGTATCAGATGATCAGGACCAGATTCTTTTCTTGTCACACTTACAGACAATTAAAGAAAAAAAATAAATTTTATACATATATATTTGGTCAATACAATTGAAACGTAGAACAAGAGAGATTGAATGTCCATGTAGAATAGAATAATTTTCTAATGCATACAAGGAGAAAATTATATTAAAACTGTGGAAATTAAAGAATTTTAAATAGTAAAGACTGTACAAAGTATATTAAGATCTACTTCATCCTCAGTAACTTTGAAAGTAAAGTTAATGTGCTCGCTGATACATGGGCTTTCATAATGAACACGGTAATGTGTGGAACTTGGCAAGAAAACAAGTCAGCAGGTGGCTGATTATTGGAACATGATTATTTTGCCCATCCAGTATGATGAAAGAACACATATTTAATGACTCTTGAAGGTGGATGTTCGATGACTGTTGTGCTGGTTGAATGACTAAAATGTGTTGTAGTCTAATTATCTTGGACTGTTGTGAAACTGTGATGCCAAGACCCCAAAGGAACAGGAGAAGGAGCATTTTGCGTACTGGCGGCTCTTACACTTCTTGCAGCTCAGACACCTTTTTATTTCAGAGCTTTCCCAGGGCAGACTTCTCCCTGTTGAGAAGTTCAGAGTTCACGGCAGAACACGGGCTCCCCTGAAGCAGAGCACTGATAACAAACTGCTGTAGTTGCCTGGGATTTGGGGGGAACCCCTGGTGCCTGGGAGAACACTTAGCACAGCTCTCTAATCCGTGCTTGCTTGTTTCATGAGCAGGTTCCCTGTGGCTCTGACTGTCCTCAGAGACTTTATCTTACTATTTATTTTTTTGTTTGTTTGTTTTTGGAAATGTGCTGCACTTTCCTGGGTTAATGAGGTTCCACTGCCAGTGGAACTCTAGTGCAAGCAGCATTAAAATGAAGTACTTGTAGAAAGCCTCTCTGCAAATGCTCAAGCAGTTCAGCTGTAAGCATCCTGACAGTTATTAATTGCATAATCACAATCACAGCAGCACTTACAAACAGATGAACAAATAATTATCAGAAACTAAAAGGAGTCTCCTCAACACTTTCTGCTTTTAATCTCACTGTATTTTTCTCACCCAGAATTAAAGGAGCTACTTAGAACTTTTCATCATTTTTTTTATTCCATGTTGCATGGACATACAGAGAGAAGTATTATTTCACAATAAATTAGGGTACAACAACAGTATTTAAAATGCCAATTCTGTAAGGTTAGGAGCTGCTAGTGTTTCTTGTCATGATGTTTTATTCTGCATTTCTATGTATTTTTGCTTATTTGAGAGATATCTGTACAATACGGGAGACCAAATATGAAGTGGTTCAGATGACACAAAGCCAAACGAGCAGTTGGAGATGCAAGTCTTTGTAGACAGGTGTTTAAGTCACTGTTCTCGGGGACAGAGTGATATCCCTTACCCTTCCTGTCAGACAACAGCAGTACTGGCATTTGGGATGACATTTTATACTTTTAATTCTTTGATAGAATGTCTTATTTGCTATTGTAAAAATGATTGGGTCGAGGCAACTGTTGATGCTGCAGATGATCTCTGTGACTTTGTAAATGGCACTTAATGTGCTTACATTCCCACAGGGTGGTTGACAATTAATTCTGTAAATTAGTATCACCATCATCATAATGTGGTAAGGTATGAAAGAAACAGCGAACACAATCATAGCAGCTGAAATCAGCAACAGGGGCTTAACAAGCCTGTTCCTTCTTTGCTGACGTTTACTGAATTGCAGTAATGCTTTGAGAGTCAACATATAGCATGTAAAGATGACTGTGGCTGGAATTAGGAGTCTCAATATAATTTTGGAGAATGTGAGTGGCATGGCAAATCGTAATGGTTCTTCTGTGCTATCCAGATAATTTATGATGTCTTGCTGTCTTCTAGCTGCAACTAAGTAGTAAATCTCAGGCAGCGATGCAATCACTATGAAGATCCATACCCCGATGGTGCAAAACACAGCCTTTTCTTTGTCCCACCATGTTAATGAACTGATGGGGTGAACAGCACCTATGTATCTGTCAAAACTGATGAGTGTCAGGAAATACACACTTCCATAGATATTAATGCTAAAAAATAGTCCTATGATCTGATAAAATGCTTGACTGAAATAGACAGCAAATTTCTGGACATTATAATATACTGAAAAAGGTGCTATGAGAGTCCAAGTAAAGTCACACAGTGCCAAATTAAAGAGAAATATGGTATTGGTAGTCCATGTCTTCATGCAGTAAACATAATGTCGTAGTGCAAGTACGTTGCCTAGAAATCCTGTTAATAAAGTGAAAAGGCAAACCAGAACCAGCAAATAACAGTACCACTCCAGCTTAGGATTTCTGTTGCAAATGAAAATAATGCATGTACCATTCATCATCTGTCCATGGAGTATGCCTGAAGGGAAAAGAGAGACCAACAGCCTTTAAAATAGAAATTGAGTTGGGTACATTGCGCTTAAAATTAAAAAATTATAGGTTAAATTCCCTGTGTTTGAACTGGCAAAAGAATTCAGAACATAGTATAATATACAAACTCTCTCCTCTATTTGAAGAAAAAGTAAACCCCAAGCAGGTAACACATCTTACTCTACAACACCCACACTAGCAGATCTTCGTGACCTTATATGCAAAGCTTTGTTTACTTTCCTCTCTCCTATTTACTGTAGTGTAAGATGGATGCAAGAAAAAAAGTGTGCACTCTCGAGTGAGAGCAGTGTCCCTTGGCCACTAATGTGTCTGCATCTATCTTTAGAACAAGCAGAGGAGGTGACAGAAGGACAGTAATTGCCCATGCTCATTCCATCACGGCTTTGATTGCCTTGAGCATCCGTACGGGGCCTAGGGGCGAGTGTCGTGTGGGCAGCTGTGCAGTGAGCTGTGACTGAGATCAAGAAAAGAGCATCAGAACAAATGAGAGTGAAATCCTGCTTTTAGTGAAGGCCACAGAAACTTTTCAATCTAAAGTACTAGACAAAGTGCTTTTTTTGAACTTTTTCTTTGATTTTCTTCTGTAGGTATTTGTCCCAGGATTGAAAGATTGTGCTTTGGTAGGGTTAGAGAATATTCTTTTTGCCTAACTTTATGGCCTACTTTATATCAATTCCCATTATGGAATATGTGGAATATAGATCTGCAGTGCATTTTTCAAACTAATATATTAATGCTTATGAAGTCTTATGCTTAATTCCAATGATTTTTTTTACTCCTAATAAAACCAAAGGCTGGAATATTCTATCAGAAGGAGCTGTCACCAACTGCAGTTTCTTTCTAGAAAATTTCCAAACAGTGCCAAATTGTAAGCTCTGTCCAAGTAGAAGCTTTGTATGAGGATCACCCAAACAGCAATTTACAGATCAGAGTCCACTACAGTGCTTGCTAGGATGACAGAATAAAACTTTCATTAGTACAGGCCACACTTTGAGTGGAAGAAAGGACCTTTTCAGAGTGTTATTGATTCATTGAAAATTTTGAAACATCTTCAACCATTAAGTTGGCAATAGCATTTTTTTTTCCCCTAATATAATGCTTTGGTTTCATGTCAAGCTTAATACAATAAGACTTTTCCAAAGGTATGTTCACATACATGGGTCAAAATATAACAAACAGAAGCTGCAGTGAAGAGCTGCTAAATAAAGACTGCATTATTGTGTCGCTGTGGGTCACTCACCAAGGACACACACAACACACGTTCTCAAGAGAAGGCTGAAAGAGCTTTAGTAATTATCTGACTCTATATTATATAGTATTTCCACCCGGACCAGGGATTGGAGGAGAAGCTGGACACCTCTCCCATCCCACTGGTCAAGGCAATTGTCCATCAGTCACTTTCCACTCCCAAGAGAAGGAATTTTTAGCGACCTTGTCTTAACATAAACGAGCTTCTAATAATAGCATCTCCACATGGGAAACGGACTAGAAGCTACGAAAACATTTAGTTAGAAAGTACATTAGAAAACCTGAAAGAATCAGGGAGACATTATTGTGCTTTGTGAACTTGTAGTCCTCCCAGTTACCTGACAAAAAGCTGGTTTAGACTGTACTAAATAAAATGAGGAAGGAAAGTGGTTTCTCTAGAAGCTCAGCCATGAAGGCAGTCAAATGGCTTTCCAGGAAATGATGTAGATAGAAAACCATCTGTTCTACTCACAGTGTATTTCACAGGTGGGGCGTGTTTGTTCTATAAATGTATTTTTTAGTGTTGGAGCACCGGACTTTAACCTAGGGTAGCTATACTTCCCCTGCTCCTTGGCCTTTGTGAATATAAAAAATTACACAACCTGTGTAATTGTTTTCTTCCACTGAAATTTATAAAATATCCCTGTAAATTCTTTAAAATGTGAAACATAGTTAAGTAACATTTTAACCTGATATGTTCAATTAAAAGTATTTTGAGTAGGTACAGGAAATTTATATTTTACTAAAATCCTCTTGGCTAGAGTGTCTGTGTTCTTGGAATCCAATGGCATTTCCTACCTCTCTGCCTTCCTTTTCAATACTTACAAATGAAGGCACCAGACACTCAATTCCAAGTTCTGTAGGCAGTATAAGTAAGTCCTAAACTGGGTACAAACAGTGTGGCCATAGCTGCACGAGGGAGCTGGGATGCCAGGTTCCTGAGTTCATTAAGCTTCTGGCCAAGGGCTGTGGGTAGATCTAAATGGAGGAGGCAAACACCTGTCACCAGCTTTGCTCCAAGCTGGCTGGGTAAAGTCTGGATGTGCAGCCTTGTGACTGCGTAGGGCAGTCACAGACCTGAGTGACACAAAATCCCCGATCTCCTTCATCGCCTTCAGTTGACTGGGCTGCACTCAGGGCTGAGCTGTATGAAGTTGGCATTGTAGCTGGAGGGGATGGAGCTGCCCAGCTGTGTAAGGTGCTCAGAGAGTCATTAGAAAATATGTCTGTTTGGGTAGGCTTTTCCCACATGTCTACCTTGGGATTCCTGTTTGAATTTTCTGAAATATTTTGGCTGTCTCCTGGTAATTTTTTGTTTTGTAGTGGAGCTTAGAGACCACAAATAAGACTAGATTCTTGAAATTGTGCTTTGAAATTGAAGTGAGCGACTTACAGGGTGGACACAGGGGAACAGGTGCAGAGATAAAAAGAACCTTTCCTGAGGTAATTTAATAAGCAAGAAGAAAACACGAGGTGTTTGACCCCCAACTTGGTGCTATTCCAGGATCTCCTGGTCTTCTGTCTAAATAATTTAAAGCCATATACAATCAAGGATGCAGTCTGGCTGCATTCAGGAAGACAGGCAGCATGCCCTGTTCTGTGCTGACATCAGCTACCCTGATGCCCAGAAGATATGTGCTGTAATCATTCTTAGAAGTGACTTTTTTTTATATCAGACAATAGCAAGTTTCCTCTCCACTGTCTTGGCACTAACAGAATAACTCAAGCTACAGGATATGACTAGATTGTCTTCACAGTTCGAATCCAAAATTTTGCATCTGTATTTTAAGAAAGCTTTCTTTTTCTGAGCATTGCAGCATTCACTTCTAAGTCAATGTATTCTTAAGCAAAGCCAGCCAACACATCTATGCCTCTCGTAGTGGGGCGGAATGAGCAGCAGCAGCAGCATGGCATTAGAGTGTGCATATGTTGTTAGTACTGACTAAAACCAGACTTGCCAAACTTTGATGAAAGTAGAATTGGTTTTCAAGGTTAAAAAATGCTTCCCATTTTAAAGGTTAATTTTTCAGTTGAACAGTTTCAGTCATTGATGAAGATGGCCTTGGGCACTAAGTGGGCAGAAAGAGTAATCCCTTGATGGGACGCCCAGAATTAAAGGAATACATCTGATTCAATGAAGAGCTTGGCATTAGAATATTACAAATATGCCTGGGAAATGATTGAAATTAATGGTTTCCATTACTCATAATTAAGACAAGGAAGCATGCTAAATGCATGGATAAGAACTTACTATTTCTCTTGTTTCTGCTTTTGCAGTTTAATGAGTGCAACCGTCTTATGGGCTGTGGATCTAAAGATTCTAGAAAAGCTTTAGTTTTTAAAAAAGTGACCTCTTTGACTCAGTTTTTTCTATCTTCCTATTGAGTTGTCTATTCTCTTGGACTGGAAAAAAAAAATAATGGCTAGTTACTGCTTGGTTTGCTGCAGGATCCTGAATGCTGAAATCTCTGCTACTGTGTTCGTTCCTGTAGTACTGCTGATGTGCTCTCCAAAGCCTTGGAGCAGATAAACAGACCCGTTTCCAAAAAAAATTACACTTTGAGGAAACTTCTGGTGTAGCTAGGAAACATTATGATAGGAGAATCTTAATTTTTTTTATATAGTTAATTCACAGTTTGTCACTGTTGGTCATTCATATGGCATTTAACTTGCATTTGCAAAAGTACAATAGGCTTAACACATTTATTTGGGGTTTTTAAAGTATATAATTTTTTATGTGCAAATATATTCTAAAACCCATGTTTTTCTCTGTCATACCTGTTGGGGTTTATTTTGAATTTTTAACCAATTCATAATAATCAACTGATTTTTCCTGAAGTAAAAAAAGCAATTAAAAAAGTAAGATGAGTCAAAAGCTTATTTTGTGTAATGTTATTCCTTATCTGCTCTCTTTGCCCCTTGCTACTTCTCCTTTGCTACTCTTTATAGTAAAAGCCCTAATTTTACATGAACTGTTTTATTTTTCTGGAATTACTCTAAGAATTTTGGGCCATTTGGAATTTTATTTTAATCTTGTACAATTCTATTCCAGTTACTAGATAGGCTTTCCAAATTTCTGGCCGTTCACACCCCATAATATTTCTGTTATGTTTTCCAACTGTAACCTTTTAGCTCATTTTATATATATAAAAAAAAAACATTACACAGAGTCCTAGGATTTTTACAAAAATAACAGGCATTATTTGCAATTTTTACTTTAACAGCTTACCTGTAAGGTAATAATCTGATGCGACCCATTTTTATTTCAACTGAATTGATATGAAAGGATCTTTAAAGCACTGTGAGCATTAGGTGGATCATTTAACATATTTTAGTTTAACTGCATTTAGCATGTTATGCATACTGGTAGGGTGGGAAAAATAAGTAACATCTGCAGCATCTCTATGCAGTTAAGTGAGAAAATTGTGCTAATATCCAATTCCTTTCATTTTTAGGTATCAGTATTGTGATTAAAGTACTACTTCTTTCATTAAAAATTATGTTGAGGAACCCTGCTTGAGAGTTAAGGAAGTGCTATATGGCAAACACAAGCTACAGTAGAAGGAAAGTTGAAGAATTTGCCTACTGAAGACACTATTTATGAAAATATTCTTTTAAGCATATGACATTTATACATATTTGTAGGTATTAAGCAGTGTTTAATACTAAATAGGAAAAAGCTTTGCTTTGGAGAGTACAGGTACAATGAATATTTATTACATCTTTCTCTTACCTGTTCTGGAAAAGTTGGAGTTATGCGTTTTACAGAAGTCTAGATTCCAGCTGTTTTTTCTCTCCATTAATCTGGACCTCCTGAGATCACAACTCTGTTTTGCGCGTACTGTTTATTATCCAGGGTGTTGGTAACATTCCACATGCAATGGCAGCTGTTCAGAGAGCAGGTATCAAACTGAAAGGGAAATACCTTTTATCATTAAGCCCCTCCTCTCAGCAAGTCAGGATAATGTGCTATTGCCATAGCAGCCTCCACTTGCTCTTTAGGGAAGGACAGACTGACGGGACATCCTCAGTCTAGCTAGGCCTAGGGCTGTCACGGTTTCCAGCAGTGGTGGTGTAGAAGAGTACAGGGGCTTGGGGCATGTGTGTGTGTGTTTGCACTTTCCCTTTCTTCATCATTCTTCACTCACAGAATCCTTGTTGCTGCCCTGCTATTGGATGGTCTGTGGATCTGTGTTGCTCTTGTCCCCTCGCAGAGCTTTGTTCAGCCCCCCTATACCTACCTGCCACTTCTCCTGCCTCTCGGTTCCCACATCATTCCAAAGTCTCAGCTTTGGCAAAGAACTCTCATCTTCCCGCTGCTTAATCCAGAGCTCACATCCTACCTCTTCAGCCCATACCCCATGTTTGCTCCATGTCCTCAAGTCTCCCCAAAACCTGCATCTCCATCTTCAGCAGCAAACACCAGTCCTGAGATCTTCCTGTCTGCCTGAATGAGCACCTCAATTTTTTTTATTATTTTCTCATACTTTATAACTTCCCCCTGTGTCTAGCCCTAATCAATGCTAAATGTGGACTTGGCAGTTCAGCAGCCATCTCAGAGAAATTGCCCCCATCCCAGACCATTTCACATCTCAGTCTGCTATATCACTTCTCTTGACACGTCCTGTCCAGCTGCTCATATTACTTCTGTTCTCCCTGCTTTGACATCTTCTAGCACCAGACTGCAGTGTCTCCTTGTTAGATGCTGTCCTTCACCTTGCTGCTTGAATTATCCATTCCCTTCCTTTACCCCCTCTTGGCTTCTGCTGTGGCACTCAGCCTTGCAAAAGCAAATTCCCATCTCTTGTGCTGGTGAGGTTTTCAATACTCTGAACAATTCTCTAAAGGTAAGAGATGACAGAGGAAAAAAGTTAGCCCAGGAAAAATATATTTGTGGCAAAAATATCATGAAAGTTTCGCCTAACACCAGTGGTGAAAGTAAGCAGAGCTTTTTATCAAGTGGCAAGACATACCAGTATTCTTTGAAAAAAGTATTCTTTGCAGAATAAAGTATAATACCATGTCATATGATTAAAGTGATTAGGTCTATGAAAAACACACAGTACAAGATTCTACACAGACCCATAATTTGATTTCCAAATTAAGTTAGGGAAGCCAATAGTATTTGCCAGTGGACATACCTCAAATACTTCACATTGTCTTAGACACGAAAAAGGAAAATGAGCTATGAATCAGTAACCTTTATTAGCGTTTGAAATGCATTGTTCTGGCCTGTGGTCTTTCTCATCTCTTAAAAATACTGCTATTAATAAGTTATTGTGGCATTCTTTTTTTTCCCCCCCTCCCTTTGGATTGCAAGTGATTTGTAATTTTGAGGCAATAATAGCTGTTCATGCTGAACTACAGAAGGGTAGTTCGTCTGCATGATGCTCAGTCCCGACACACAGTGCAGTAATTAGATAGAGGAAGAAATACAGTTTAATGTTTTATTTTGGTTTATCATGAACTATTTACTGTATTTACTGACTGACTAAAATATGCCTTCTCATAATTTTTGTGCCATAGGTCAGTTGCTCCGTCTGAAAATGTTTCGAGAGGACCATGGGTCTTGGATGACAATGTTCTTCAGTACCATCCTCTTCCTCTTCATATTTTCTCACATTTATAACCTGTTCCTCATTATGGCAGGGAATATGAGGTAGGTTCCAGAGTTTATTTTTGTCTCTTTTGTTCTAGAATATACTTTACTGCAAACTTTTTTTATTCCTTCGCTTTCTGAATTTAGGTAAAATAGTAATTTAATTGGTTAATTAGCCAAGAGGATAAAAGTATTAGTTATAAAAAATGGAGTCCTAGACTAATGTTTGCAACTGTTAAATCATGACACTGATGAACATTATAATTTTTTTAAATTTAAAATTATAGCTAAACAAATTTGATTGGAAGTTAGGGCTGAGTGGTTTACAAGATTAAGCATTACTATTGTGCCTGGGGAGGAAGTTTAGAGTTTGAAGTAATGGAAACAGCTAAATTTGAGGAAACTCATGGATGTAAAATGGGTTGTATAGTTCTGTTTTTGTTATGTACAATAATATTTGCTGATCCAATTTTAGAATATTCTTAATTTTTTTTGCATAAGGTGCTCTGACAGAGCAATATTGTGTTTGGCTGAGAGATGAACAGCTATCTATTATATATGGATTTATTTTAAATAGACCTCTTTATATTAATTTTCTGTGTTAAGACCTGCTTTCTCCTATTATGTCAAAATTAACATCACTTTCATGTGTTGATTTTCCCAAGAAAACCTATATTATTAATCATCTAATATGTACAGAATGAGTTCATTGGACCAAAAACCCAGAGCAATGTTGCTTATGAATGTAAAGATAGCACCCAAAGACTTCCCAGCAAGGAATAAGAAATCCAAAATGTTTATGAGTTGAAGAAGAGTGCAGATAATTAAATTCCTTGTTCCTGGCAGAATATCAGACCCATACCAAGAGACTGATGATGAGTTATTTTATGGGCTGTGGTGTGGTGTGTTACAGGTTTAAGCATGTCAACAAAAATGCACAGTGTTCAAAGTCCTGTAAACAAAGTGACATAAAGCAAAAGGTGAGTAGGAGGCAGACTGCCTGTCCCTGAATGCACATAAGCCCTGACCAGCTGGGATAATCGTGAGATTGTGACATGAAATGCCTCACTTTGAGGCAGGCAGGTGAAGCAGCAGGCTCATTGACGTTTTCTGAAACCACAGTAATGACGTGGTAAATATGAATAGGGGGAATAATTAGGATGAGGAAGCAGGGAGCATTGCAGGTTTCTGAATTCCCTATTTATGTGGTCATATTATTATTGGTATTATGTTAAGATTTATGTTTGGTATTTCTAATGCTCCATAAACTAAAACCAGCTAGCTGTTGGACAAAGCATTAAGAATCTTGAAAGCCTGACTCATGTTCAGAAATTGGATTTCATTTGTCCTTGTCCACATTCCCGTTTCCTGTATCTGTTACTAGCTGCCATTAACTGCACTGAAGAGATTGTGTGGCCATCAGCATCCACATGCATGGAAACAGGCCCAGCTTAGCACTAAAACAGCTGTGTCAGACAGTGTGCCCTCTTGCTTTCTGTGGGGTGAAGCCTCTCCTTTCCTGGAGCTTATGCACCAGCTCTGGATTTGCTGTCATTCTTTTGGGAGGTTCACCATAATGCGCTCATGGAATTGCATGGCTTTTTTCAAAGTGGGCTGAGGGCTCATTACAGATACATCAGCTCTCCATTCCAGCAAGAAAAGATATGGAACAGTTTCAATGGCAAACAACAGAACTTAAATCATCAGTAAAACAGAGCTCTTGGATCAGTCCTCACAAAGTTGGGGTAGAACCATACGTAGTACTTTTTAAATGAGGGTTTCTACAACAAACATTGTCAAAGCCCGCTACTTCATGTTGCCTCAATGAAGTGTTTCCAGGAGTGCATTATTTTTTCCCAAGTAAATGCAATCCTTATTTGCGTCATGATTTTTACTTCTCTGCAAAAGAACAGCTCTGTCTGTATCTTTTACCACAGTGCCTTACTGAAATGACTGTCACCAGAGAGACTGGTTTCCAGGATGAAGGTCAGAGTTTGCCTGCGTGAAGGTTCTGGTGTTTGTGGAGAGAAGCTGACCTTTGAGCCTGTGGGCTCCTAGGAAACACAGGCATCCCAGATTACGCATCTTTCAATACAAGGGCGATGAAAGCCTTCCTGTTTACAAGACTGTGTGAAAACCATTTTTTTTTCTGCTCTTTTTTTTGTTTTTTCCTTCCAATGTCTCTGGATCACCTTTCTATGGGTGCTGGCACCAGAAGGATTCTGACAAGTTTCCTTATGTCAGATGTTTGGTCTCATCAATCCCTTTCTGGCACACAAATAGGAAAGTCATACGTCCTGCATTATGCCAGCATGGATAATTAAGCAAAAGCCCTTTTGAGGGCTTGAGAAACCTGTGATTAAAATCTCTATCATGTAACCATATCTAAATAAGGTATATTTTACAGTTGCCAAAATTGGATTTTTTTTTAAAAGTATTTTTTAAAGATACTTCACATGTGTCTTAGTGCAGCAAAACTAAAAAAGTGTGGATACATCCCTTAAAAAAATGCAGCAGTAGAGATTGTAGTTTGCAGGGAAGAGCACAAGCTGAATGTTGTGTTCAGTTTTGGGCCCCTCACTACAAGAAAGACACTGAGGTGCTGGAGCATGGCCAGAGAAGGGCAACGAGGCTGGTGGAGGGTCTGGAGAGCGAGCCATGAGAGAAGTGGCTGAGGGTGCTGGGATTGTTGAGCCTGGACTAAAGGAGACTTAGGGGAGAGCCTGTTACTGTCTGCAGTGACTTGAAAGGAAGCTGTAGCGAGGTGGGGTACATCTCTTCTCCCAGGCATCTGCTGACAGGATGAGAGGGAATGGCCTCAAATTGTGCCAGGGTGGTGTGTATTGAATATTAGGAAAAAGTACTTCACAGAAAGGGTTGCTGAGCACTGGAACAGACTGTCCAGGGAAATGGTGGAATCACAGTCTCAGGAAGTGTTCAAAAGACCTGTGCCTCTTAGGGATGTGGTTTAGTGGTAAATACACTGCTTCTCAGTTAGCAGTTGGATTTGATGATCATGGAGACATTTTCCAATGTTAACGATTCTATAATTATATGAAAAAGTTTCTGGCATTTGAATTTATATTATACAGCTGTCTGCTGGGTGAAAGTGTGACTATTTGAAATAAAAATTTTGTGACAGACTGGAATGTGTCTTTTAAAATTGAAAGTCAATATGTTTTTTTGTCAGTGATGTTTCCTTTTAGTTATTTCAGAGTGTGGGGCACTAATCCACTATACATAAGGTCACTGTTCTTGTAGTCAAGAGCTGAATATCTGGTGACTGTATCTGTTATCAAAGTACCATTGAATACTTTTTGCATGTGAGGAACTTGGGTGTTTAAGTTTAAGTCATTTATTAAGTCATTTCGATCCTTGAAATGAAGCAGCTATTTTGAGCTGTGTAACAGATAAGCAACATGGCTTATTTAATAAAGGCTGTATTTAAAACATGTATGAAAGAAGGAAACGTTTACTTTTCTGTATCAAGACGTGTCTTGCGGCAAGGCCACGCGGTGGCAGCAAAGGGCTGCCGCAGTTTAGGAAGCTAAATCCCGTGACAGTCCACGGGGATCCTCGCTATCAAACGTTTTCTCTGGGTTTTCCTGTGCCACAAGCAAATTCAGAGCCCTTTATTTATTATCTCTTTCTTTACAGGAATTCCAGGTCTGTAACTGTCGAGGGGCTGTCTCATATTTTTGTCATTTTTATGTGACTTTTGTACCCTTGACATACTGAGGTAGTCCAAGTCTGTACCTGCACACACTGAAGTTTTCCCAACTGTATTGCTTTAAGTAAAGAACACATTGCCAAAAGGAAATCCATTTTCTCATTTGGAAGCCTGTATCAGTAAATAATGCTTTGATGTCTAACATTACAACAGAGTGATGCATTTTTCATATGACATCCAAAAATCAAAGTTGTGACTGCTTGTCTCACAAATGTCAGCTGTCTTGTTGTAGATGAAGAGATTTTCAATTGTCCGGAGGATGTTCAGGTGCATCATTATTCAAAACTGTAAAGTGTCATTGAAATAATGGACACAAACCCATTTTCTCTTTAGCTGCAAATTGTCACATTACTGCAGCAATAATACCAATTGTTGGGATTGTCTTCTTTGAGTGTTGCATGTGTCAGGAGAGGGTTTGGTGTGAATTTAATACCTGTGCTGTCAAAAGATTTTGGTTATTCTTATTAAGCACTAGATGAGCGTACATCTCTTTTGGTGTAGTTTTATCTTCTCTTACTGCTCATTTCTTTTGCAGAAAAAGTGTGAAATTTCAATACAGTTTACATTACTTGCAGAAATTCCTAAGGAATATAAATACAACTTTAATTAATTTTGGTTGGAGTGATTTAGTGAATTTGGACCCAGTTATAATCTGTGGCTGACAAATGCCTGTAAAGAAGGCTTGCATTTTGTTTAACAAGCTGAAACAAGGACATAGCTATTTATACATTTAAAAGCCACAATAAGAGCTTTTCATTAAATACTTTACCCTTATCCAAATTAGTTACTGCTCCTTTTCCTTTTTCCCCAGCATACGGATTATTGTGTTCCTAGAAATGTGTATTTACTCAAAGCTTTAAAGCTACATGTTGTTCAGGATTCTGTGCTTTAGTTTGTTTGATTGCCCATTAGAGTCAAGGATTAGTCATCATTAGCATAATTTTAGAGCAAGATTTAGGGACAACAAAGACTTTGTTTTCCTCCCCATGGTTACTATTCTACAGAACTGCGCGGCCCACAGTGATCTCGATCATGCCTCCTATTCTTTCATGGCTGTGTCTATCTGTATGTTTTGTGGGCTTGATGTTGATGTATCCTCTGTGTATATTTGGTGTAGCTGTGTATTTATACTGTAGTCATGCTTAATATTTGGCAAAGGCTGTAGTGTGATACTGTGAGCTTCAGAAAGCTCAAGCTTTTGTGAACTGCTGGAAGGAGAGGTTCCAAATCTGTAAGGCCTCTATGCTGTTCTCAGACACTAATCCTTTGGGGCTATCATTCTTTCTCAAAATGTGTGTGGAAAACAGGAATTCCCTTAGAATGTTTATAGCTTCTGAACAGCATAAACTGTGACAGTTTTGCGTTATGTAAAAGTATATAGAAGCAGAAAGTTTATTATGGTTATACAAATTCTGGGCGTAAAATATCGCTCTAAGAAGGTCTAAGTCTGTAAGAGGTTTTCAAGTTAGCTTTTTTATTGCAGGTTTTTCTCCCAGCTGGGATCCTAAAGCACAAGTGTCTAGTGAGATCACAGCAGCAGTAGAAAACCATATTTTCCAAGTCACTGTGATTGGAAAGTGTCTTGAGCCAGGATTAGTACTTCAAAATCAAAGTAATTGAAAATTCCAAGCTAGTTCATGGTGTTTTAATCTTTATAGCTGAATTTACTCCCACCTGCTCAAAAAGTACCTCTCCATGTGCTAAATCTGCCGTATTGCTTCTGTCCTCTGTGAAGTACACTTCATCAAGCTTTTCCTTCTTCTAAGCCAGGAAATGGCAAAGAATAGAAAAAGCTTAATTTAGGTGTAATTAGAAGATGATGGCTCTGAAAACCCAAACCTTTTAATGGCCAAGAAACTCGTTCCCCAAAACACATTCTCTGCAGAGAAAGGGCAAAGGAGGTCTTGCACATCACAAAACAATTGGCATAGAATCATCATAGATCCCAGGGAGGATGGTATTCCAGGACTCCAAAGAGCTCTCTTGATACAGCTGGAAAGCTGGGTGAGAGTTCCACCCAAGGGCCTGTATCCTTCCCAGAGAGGAGCGTCTCGCAAGAGAACACCTTCTAGGAGCAGAGCCCTGCTTCCTTGGCTGTGTGGGGAGTTCCAGCAAGTGATATCAGCTCAGAGTAGTGATTTCAGCTCTTGTGATTCTCAGCTCTATGCTGGAACCCCCAGGCCAACGCAGGAACAAGACAGAGAGGAGTCTGTACGGCAGTTCCATAGAGGTGGCTTTATTGTCAGCGTCTGTGCAAAGGGAACCAGGGACAGAAAGCTCTGGGGGTCAGAGGCTGAGGCTGGGGTTTTTATAGGGACAGACAGGGGTTTTATAGGTTACAGGCTATCTGCATAGGGAAGCAAGGTGTGCTGGGGTTTTGCACCTCTAGGTCACCCGTGAGCTTGAGGGGAGTTGCTTATCTTAGCGATGACTCAGGTATCAGCCTGACTGCTCCTTGGGAGGGTGAGGGGCTTTCCTGCAGAGGGCTCCTCATCCTCCACACTCTCTCATCCACAAAGCTATCCCAGGAGTACCTGCTGGTTGTTGGAATCAAAGACTGCCAAAACTCCTGTGGCATGATTGGCGCTCTCTTAATGCAGGTCAGTCAAGGTGAGAGCAATGTTAGTCTTTGATATAACTTTGATAAAATGACTGAAATTAATAGGAAATTGTGGAGAACACCAAATGGTGAGGAAAAAAAAAATCAAAGTCAAATTATTTTCACATAAACTCTTTTAGATAGCTTACAGGCAAAGGCCAAACCATGGAATTTCAAGTGACACATATCAGTTTTGGAAGGAGTTCTTTGTCAAGATACAGGCAGACGATGCAGCTTGGGAGTTAAGTACCTGTCGTGTGGGCTGACTGCATTAGTCTCAGGTACTTGTAAGTGTTTAGGTAAGAATTATAGTTGTGGCACTGTTGTAAACCTGCTTTCCTCTAAGAGCTTTCTTCCTATTGCCCCAAATCAATGACTCTGGTTTCAAGAAGGTTGTCACTGATAAGAGATGCCAGAGGGAAGAACTGCAAGCGCAGAGCACAGCCAGACCTGTTAGCTGTGAACAGCAAGGACAAAGGAAGCTGGAGGCTTCCATGGGAGAAGTGTGGGAGAGACAAAGGCATGTCCAGCACCAGAGGGGTGTTGCTCAAACCCAAGACAGAGGGACAAGTAGCCCTGTGGCTGTGTCCTAGCTGTACTCTGGTGTTACCAAGGTGAGAGTGATGTGACTGTGGGAATGTCTTAAGGCTTTATAGACTGATTCCCCTTTTCTCCTTTCAAATAAATATCCTTTCTAGTGCTAGGGATAAATGACTAGGTAAATTGATCGTAGCAAAATGTTGTTAAACCTTATGCAAAAGTTAATTGATGATGCTATTATGTATTTTGTATTTGCTTTTCTTTTTTTTTTAATATTATGCTTATTTAAAGTGGAAAAATATCAGTTTAAGGTGTAGGTAATGGCTACGACATTACTTTTCTTATTTCATACCCCTCTGTATTGAATTGACATGAAGACATTGAGTGTTTTCCCTTAACCACACCATGACCTTGCTGCTGTGGCATTGTCCAGTAGGATTATGTGAAAGTGCTTAGCTCCAGCAACTCCCTCTCTTGCCATCTCAGGAACTATAGCATTGCTGCTGCGTTCCTTTCTCGTTTTCTTTGCCCATGATGCACACGTGTTGAGTCCCCTGAAGACTGAAAAGTACTTTTCCCTAACCCAGATTATTGAGTTCCAAAGAGAAGAGCAATCTGGGGAACCACTTAGCGGGCTGCCCTGTGTTTGCAGCTCGAGAGGTGAGGCCACGTGTCTGTGGGTAATATCTCTGTGGAGAAGGTCCAAAGGCACCTCCTGAGGCCTGTTAGGATTTGGTCCTCTCTGAATGGTCTTCTTGTATAAGACCAGAGTAATGCAGAGTGTCTTCTTGTATAAGGTATTATGTCTTTAGGTCATCTCACCTTGAACTAGAACATCTGTAAAGTTGTAATCTGCACTTCTAAGAGGTTTTTCCTTTGCCAGACAAACCTAAAATTGAAGTTTATCTTCTGCGAGGCCTACTGCCAATTTCTGTGAGCTGAGGAGCTAGTCCATTACTCTCTCGTTTGCTTTTAGCTTACAGGAGGATCTTGAGATAAATACTGTTTTAAAAAGAGACATTTAATAATGAAAACTTCCATAAAAATCAGTTTTTTTAAGGAGAAAAGTCTTCTTGACACTTTTATCCTTCTTTGTTTTGGCTGAAAACCCTGAAGATGCCAAGTAACTGGAATAGAAGAATCTGTGGCCCAGCTGCCACCCTAGTGAGACATTTTGCTCTAGGTACTGCTGCTGTACTCCCTTTTTTGCCATCAGAACAGAACTGGGGAGAAGAGGCTGCCCGCCTGCCAGCAGCCAGGTGGGTGGTAGCAGCAGATGGGGACAGCCTGTGTCCCAGCCCAGTTAGGCTGATGGAGGGGAGGCTGCACTTGTGGTGGAGGCTGCTGAACGTGAAAGCCATGGCAGGCAAGAGAAAGAATTGGAAAGTGCAGGAGGAAATTTTGCAGGCGTTTGGTCTCCCCTGGCAGCAGCAGCAGCAGCAGCTGATGTGATTCAGACAAATTTGGCCCACGTGGTGCCTTCAGCTCCCGTGGGGTAACACAGGTGGTGGTCTCTGCCCTTTGGACAGTCCTGGGTACATCAACTGCCTCATATCTGGAGGTGGCTGCTTGTTTGAATTAAATTGAGCATTTCAGGTAATTCTTGCCAGATTATGGCCCTAATGCTCTTAACCTGCTCTTGCCAGAGAGGGCAATTTGAAGTATCTCTTTTCTTCACCATTTAGTAGTACAAGGGATAATGGAAGAAAATAGAAAAAACCAGGATTGCTTTTGGAGAAAATATGACTTGAGTTTATTTAAAATATTTAACATTGCAGTCCCTCCCAGAAGTACATGCATTTGTATGACACATTTTATTGTCATCTTGAAAAATCACTGCACAGACATTTTTATAGAAATGTCTGAATTTAGCAAGTGGTAATGCATGCCTCCCTATTGCTTTATCTGATGGTGTAACCATCAATCACACTAAAAACACAAATGTAACAAAAATAAATAGTCAGCTTAAAAAATATTTACTTGCATTTTTCAGCAATTGCCTGTTTTCTAGGTTTTCTTAAAGAGAATCTCTGAGTGTGTTGTAAATAAAACAGTGCTTTAGTGATTAACCTGCAGGGTTAATGCGTTTTTTTTTTTAAACAATTATCACTTGTAGGTGACACCTTTCCATTGGTATGTTTGTGCCTCTATAAGTCAGCAGACTAAGAAACGTGCTTGTACATACAAAGTTAGAAATGTTTGATGCTGACTAAAAATGGACTACTTTTTTCCACACTAGAAAATATAAATTTTTTAAATGAAAGACTTATGTTTTTAAGGTTTTTTTCCACCCAGGCTAAGGAATTCTAATATTTTGGTTATAAAATGGAAGCTACTAATAGTTTTTGATCTTCTAGAAAACCCTTGGGTATATTCCAGTGATAGAAAAAAAGGTTAAAAATAATGTTTTAATCTCCATGAATGGCATGGACAGATTGGAAATAGTTACCAGATAGTAAAGGGCACAAATTAAGGTGGTAGAGTAATAGTGCATCTAATTCCTGCTACTTGCATTAGATTATGTGATGCTTCCCTAAGTTAATCTAAAATGAAACTAGCAGTATTTTCACTATGGGACTTGAATCCTTTGTCTTCTCTTAGCAATACTCCTAGTTTTGAGAAATCTTCATACTATGCCCCCACCAGGAAAAAAGACAGTACATTTGTGGAGGGAGGAGAAATCTTCAAGGTTTGATAAAGAAAATTTAATCTACAAAAGTACTCAGGACCTTAAAGGCTTTCTTGCTTTATTTATTTTTTTTCAGTTGATTACTCTGATTGCTGGTTTTTTTCCTCTCTGTGAGTGAGTCTTAGTGCCAAATCTTGAGTTCTTCAGTCAGAATAACCAATAGATGATCTGGGATATTTTTGCTTGCTAGTAGCTGCAGCCCTCCATTTTCTACTGCATTTATTAATAGGTTTTGAAGTAAATGTTTTTATTTGCTGTTCAGTAATAGTGTACAAAGTTTTGAGGCAGGAATTACTTATTATTCCTGCTTATTATACTGCTTATTCTGTAGTTCCAGCACCCAAAGGGACTTCACATTCAAAAATGTGCCAAAGCACCAGTTACGGCAAATTGAAGCAGATATTTCCAATAAAACATTGAGTGCTTGCTGTAAAAAAGTTAACAAGCAGTCCAAAATTCAAGAATTCAAAAATAATTTTAAATAATGTACAGATAACTACTTATGGTGGTATCAGATGGCAGAAAAAATTGCAAAATTAAGGAAAAGAACTTTTTAATAATTAATGTGCCATAAGCTTTCTCTGTGTTAATCATTCTTCAATTAAATTTAGTGTTAAAGATTTAAAATTGGCATGAAAGTTTCAGTATTATTTAGACAAAATGCAGTTACATCCATTCCTGTCAACTCTGTAGGAATGAAAGAAGGAATGGACAGTATATTTTAGTATGTGTTTGTTTGTGAATTGGTACCTGTACATACATATATATGTAGATTCAGAGGAATTGTGATATGTTGCTGTTTCTGAAAAAAATGAAAATATACTCTTTCAATTCTATAGGCATATAGCTTTCCTTAAATGCTTTACTGGCTGTAGTTATTTAAAGAATTTTTCTCCTTTTTAAAAGTGTGTAAAACTTTTAATGCAATTCATGATTTTGAGAATGGAAGAACTTAAAAAAAGCTGAGTGCAAGAATTACACATTTGTGTGCTGAAGTGGTATTCATATAGGCATGCAAAAAAGGTAATGTAGTTTAGGATAGAAAAATTTTCCAATCCAAAATTCTCCATACAAAGGTTTGTTGCAGAAAATCTTTAAGTATAGGTTAGAAATGTTTTGCCGCTTACCAATGGTCACTTAGGAAAGCATAGGTTAGGAATTTATTTTTATAGACAGTTTTGCTGTAAGAGAATCAGCATGACTGCGGTGGAGAGCACTGCTGGTTATAAAAATTCTAATGAAACATTGAAAATGACATGGTTAGAACCTATCTAAATGGACTCGACCTATAAAATGAATTGTGATAAAGTGACGTGCAGTGACACATGCTCTGAAAAGCAGAGTCAAGCTGCACAATAGGTTCTGCTTCTTTCTGGTTGACCCATTGTAATACCTCGAGTCTGTCTAACACATAATGGTGGCTGAGAACATCAATTGGTGCTAGGTAACAGCAGAATTTGACACCTACAATTAAACCTACAGAGGTTATGAAATGATAATCGAATCCGAAGAATTTTTCTAGCCCTAAAGTGCTTGTGAGGCTGAGAAAGGGAATATTCCTTTAGTACTCTACCATAGCAGGAGATGACACCTCGCTCTGTGTGAAGTACAGTGAGGGAACTTGCAGGGGGCTTTTGGTTTTGTAGAGGACTGAAGGCTTGTCCTGTGTTCACTCCCTGGGCCTCTCTGGGTTGCAAGCACAGCCTGGGGCCGTGTGGCAGCAGAGGCAGAAACCTGCAGTTGTGACTGTGACACTGGCTATGAACGACCTGCGTGTGCTGTGCTGGTGGGCTTACTGCTGAGACTTGCTGGGCTAGCTTGGGACTACACAAAAACAACAGCAGCAAAAAAGAAATGCCAGATTTGTGATATGTTCAGAAAGATATCACAAAAGCCTGAAATTTTTCAGGGCTGAAAATACTCTTCCTAACCTCTGGTCATATGTAGCGTCATGTAGCATTTGGGGTCACAAAGATATCTTCTAGTCTTTTTCAGAATGGTTTTCTCACAACATTTACCTACTAGAAGCATTCCATGCTGAAATGATTTCCATATATGCATACAAAAAGGTGAATTGAATTAGGATAGGAAAAATGAAGAAAAAAAACCCCTGCCAATAAGGTGATGCCAAAATTCTATAAGCTGGAGCGTAACACCGTCCACCTATGATCAGTTCTTGTGACTCAGAAACACTGATCTCTTTAGGTGTTTTAGTTCCGGACTTTTTAAAGAACTGTCTACCTTCTCAAGGAACTGTAGAAGTTCTCATAATGGCCAGGTAGAGGAAAACCTTGTTTTTAATCTCTTGCTGAATGCATCCTGTGTCCAGGAGCGCTTACCCCAGGGTATTTTCACACAGTGGATGTTAAGATCCAGGTTTTCCTAGTTTGGCTTTGCCTTATGTTGCAGCTCCATAAATGCAACATAAGCATTAAATAAGCAGAGTGCACACAATGTCAGGGATACGTCTTGAATTCTGTAGCTCTGAATGTGGCAAAGAATTGAATGTTCTCATCTGGTATTACTAGTTCCAGCTGCATTTCATTTAAAATGAGAACAGAGTGAAAATGGCTATTAAAGAAGTTTTTTTACCACAAGGTTATTCTCAGGATTTATACATTAAAATTACAGTGGCCTGGGATAGAGAATTTGAAATGTTTTTAGGACCTCTGTGATTCTTAACCTAAGTTTTCTAATTTCACCCCTTCTTCTCACCTTTCCTGGAAAAAGAAAGCCTAAAAAGGGACTTTGCTGTGTCCAAAGCTCTGGTCAGATTTCAGGATTACAGAGAGACTGGGAGCATACTGCTGAAGATGATTCACTGCAAAATAGTTTGAATAGAGCCTTATTTTCTGAAAGTCTGCAATTTCCTGGTGTTTTTTTTGAAACTAAAGTGACTGTGGTTTAAAAATTCCTGTATGCAAGTCATCTTGTCCATTAAAGGTTAAGAAAGAAGATTAGTGCATCTTGTTACAGGAGTTTTTAAGGAGTATTTAAGATACTGAGTATGTCAGGTTTTAGTTGAACCAGGTTTTAGTATGGTTTAAGACGTCTGTAGTGGGCAAAGTCTAATCTCAAGAGAAGGAAGAGAATATAAACTGTCCATCAGAGAGTTTTTTGGAAGACCCAGCCTTTAAAAAGTGACCCAGTTCCCTAAACCAACTGGATTAGGAAAATACATGATAAGCTGCCTCGTATCTGTTTGCAGCTGGCTGGTGTCATCTGGGAAGGGAGCCTGGCCTTCATTCTTTTATCTAATAGCTCACCTTTCCAGGTGTGCCCAAAGGTGCTGCTCTTCACTGGTGCTTTGAATTCAAAACAAACAGTATGGATTGCACACAGAAGTAAAAAGCAGTGGAAGATAGAAACCCATCCTTTCTGTTGAGGTTTTTTTGGGTGCCAATGAAAATTTCTAATAAGTTTCTGTTTTCTTCAGACTGGTTTCCTGATCTGTACTTTTCAGGCTGGAAAATTCAATAAGAAAAATATATTTTGCTTGTTGGATGTTAGAGGAAGGCTTTTTTTGGGAGTGGGGTGGGTGGGTCATCATGATAAGGAAAACTGGATAGCTGGAACACAGCTGGCAATACCTGTACCTCTCTAGCTGGTGGTTCATGCAGAGATTTTTTGCTTCCACGAAAACAACGCTGAAATTATAAAATAAGAATTAAGACAGCTAGGGGGCAATGTGGCTAAACATTTGTAATCTGCTGTTTCACAAGACCTGATTTATTTGCCAAACATAAGCTGTAATTTGAAATTACCAATAGCTTTAAAGTTTCCCCTCATGTGTTTTGTCACATGTGGATTGCACCAAAATTACAGTAAAAATGCTGTTTCTGTCTTTCATGAGCTTTTGAATGAAGAGACAAAAATATACAGAACTGAGTATTATTGAAGTCCCACAAAATAATATGAACTATGAAATAAACTAGAATAAACTATATGGTCATTTACAGTACCACCTGAGCATTTTCAGATGCTGAAATCTTCTATCAATTACTCACATTTGCCTAATTCATAAAAAATTTTTAAGGAAGTTGGTATCTGTATGTTATACTAAAATCTTTATGTATGTAAATAAGTGACAGATGAGATATTGCTATATATGTCCCAAGTTGCTTCCCTGAGGAGGGATTCAGTGCAGTACATAAAATTCTGCTTTTTGAGTTTGTTTGGTCATTAGTCTGAAAATGTTTGGGAACCTAAGTGAAACAGTAATAATTTTTTCTGTAACCTGCTCAGTTCCTTCACACAGAACTACCGATATTTCAGCTGTGAGATGTATCTCTTGGAAATCTTAACAAAGAAAGGTACCAGACTTTGAATTACTGAGAATGGCAACTTCTGAACACACAAAGCTGGATTTGAAGTCAGATTTTGCTGTACTGATTTCCTTGAGGAATGCCTTAGCTCTCCCGTGACCTCATTTAAACCAGTAGAACAACCCACAGTGAATTGATTCTCACGTGAGTAAAGTACCCTGAGCCTTTCCATAGCTAGACTGCTATGAATTAATCACTCAGGTTCCAGATAATCTGCTCTAAATCACGAGGTAATCTCTGCTGCATAAGTGATACATGCACAGCTAATGGAGAAAATATGTAATCTTTACAAAATGTGTTTTAAAATGTATACAGAAAAGGGTATTGAGATACGTAAGGCTGTGATGAAATTTAAAATTAGTGATTCAGCACACTAGCTTTTGTTTTCTGGATCAAAATGTTGAAAATCAAAGGATTTAGAACATTATTTTTCACAATTCCAGACTTCTTGGCTTATTACTTCAATGCCAAATGTCTATGTACGAGGTTCATTAATGCAAAGTTTACATCTGACATGTCTGAATGTTTTATCTACATAAATCACATACTAGTTAACTGCTGTTATTTAATTGCACCATCTATTTGATGGAATCATTTATTAATCCCACCTAATTGGATGTGTGCTGGTAACTGTTATCAGTTGTGCAGTTCAGCTGGGATTAGTTTCGTGCTGGGTGTTGCAGCTGCACCATGACTCAACTCCTTTCTTTTGTCTCTGTTTTCTTCAGGGAGATGACAGTATAGGTAACAGCTGAGCCAGTTATTGCTCTTGGGTTTACTGGTGACTTGAATGCATGCTCAAGGCAAAGATAAAGTGATTTTTGTCCTTAGGGAGCAAGTTTTTGCCTTTTTGGGCTGCCTATGGTTGAGCCTACTCCTGATTTTTTGACTTGTTTTTTCCAGTGTCATTGAAAAATGAGTGTCTGCACCTTTACAGCAGCACTAAGTATATCCTGTAGAACATCTGAATTTCCAGTAGGCTTGCAGACATTAAATATAGGTATTGAATTTCTGTCACCCTACCAATAGTTATTCTACTTCTCTGACTGTTGCAGAAAGTATACTTTAAAAATGTTAATTGGAACCCACTGTGCTGACTTAAACAAATGGTTGCACTAAGTGTATTAAATTCATGATTTGTAAGATTTTATGCCATCTTAACCTTCAGTAGTTTTAATTGAAGCTGTCTGATTTTTATCAGTTTGCTTGTTCTTTACTTTCAATGAGAAAATTGTATAATAAACCACAAAAAAGAAATGAACATTTATTGAGGTAGGTATGACAAAATCAGATTGACCTGCTCAAATCCTTTGATTACAAGGAAACTATCCTGATAATTGATGAGAGGATAATTGATTCCTCTCATTAAAACCCAGAGTCTTAAGGTAAAAATATACTCTCTATGTTAATGCTTTGTCCATTCTAGGATATGTTTGAGGCAATTTCACACACAATGGCTTGATTTGCTCTCTTGTATCTTTCTCTGTCAAGCAGGAAACTTGTTTGGCTCCCTTCTGTCTTGTGGTATAAAGATCAAAACAAGAGTAACTCAGGGATTCAGTACAGTGCATGATTTAAATAAAAGTCCTCCTATCAGTTCTTTCTGCAAAACACATGCTTCCTAAGCCTAATTTTGTATAATCCCAGAAGTTCACAAAGAATTCATTTTCCTTCATTATTTAGGAAAATTAATATGAACCAGGAGAGTTCTCTGCAGGTATTTTTTGTGACTACTTTAAACCGTGATTTCATGTATGTGTAATGAAACCTGAAAATTGCTTTTATTCCGATTATTTGATAATCTTTTAACCCAGCAAGCAGTTTTCGTCCCTGTGATAATTCTGTGTCATTACTGACAATGTACTTTACATCTAAGTATTCTAAGGCCAAATGCAGAGAAATGCCTTCTCTTGCACCTGTTCTTTCCTCGTTTGTGCATCGTGGGCAAATCAGGCAGGATGGATCCAAGTCTAATTTATACTGAAAAAAAGTCTTTCCCAGGTAAATGAGGACGCAGAGAGATTGATTGTCAGGCTTTATTTTTAATAATTAAATGTTAGAAGAGAATAATGTGTATCCAGTTTCCTGTCTTGTGTGTAGGTGGCATTTATATGGGTGTGAGTGCCCAGCCACAGAGTTCTCACTATGCTGCAGCCATGGATTCTGGTGAAAGTGCTCCCTTCACCCCCTCCCAGGACTGAGCCTGCTTCTCAATGCACTGAGCCGTGTCTGGGAAGATGTTATTTACCCCTTAGCCAGTCCAACTGTGTGCACATTGGGGGCTGTTACCTTCTTCTGAACATTAATGAGTTTGGCAGAGCTCAAATATCCTCCACCAGAGACACCTGTCCTCTGTTGATCACACACACAAGGACTGAAAAATGGACTGAAAGAGGAGATATTTGGGGCACCTGGCAGCCTCAGTGTTTCGATTTCTTCCATCAGTGCTCATCAAGCAGTTGATGAATACCAGGATACACCTTGTCCTGCTCAGCTTCATTCCTTTCTTTTGTTTTCTTTATGGAGGCCAGAAGGACTTCTAGGTTAAACCTCTGCTGATGGCTGTAGCAAAAGTGCCTGTGTTTTGAAGCAGCCTGAGTGTCATCTGTGTATTGTTGTGTACATTGCACAGCATGAGCTACTCCTGGAGCTACAGAAAAGAGTTGGGGGATAGGAGAAGAATGAAACTCTCAGGCTCGGTGGGTAAGTGCCTTGGAGGCAGAGCACAGTAGTTGGCTTCTCGTAATTTACTTTAATATATGATCAGCAAATACTGAAATTAGTGTAAGTCAAGTGCCCTCAGCGCCCAGGAGTGACTGTGTTGCAAGAGCATGGGAAGGAGATAGCAATAAGATTTATGTAGGAGGGGTGCAAAGCTCAGGGAGAATGTTTGAATCCCCTCTACTAGCATTCCCCATGCCCATAAGGAAATGTAGAGGTAGTAGTCACTTTTGGATTTAAGTATTCCCGTTTGATAAAGTTTTTCACACAGAATTGTGTTTCCTTCATCCATGAGTTTCTCACAGTGTTTACTAAGGCCTTTTGAAGCTGTTTACAGTTGTGAGAGATTATCTTGTTCCCTACTGCAGGCATTTGGTGTTCAATAAGAGCTGTTTCTTTGTTCTGCTTATTTTCCTCCTCTGATTTACTGTATACAATACTTTTTTTTCTGATTGCTGCATTGTAATAACTAAAAGTGGCCTAAACTGCTAAGCTCACTGAAAATCCAGTATCCTGACAGGTTTCAGATAGTTCTAAAGTGAAAAGATATTATTTGGAATGTCTTAAAGGGATCCGTGTTGATATTTGCATTGCTTGGTGTCTGCAGAAGTCTACTGGAAAGGAGCAGAATGACAAAGGTTTTGATGGTCCCAAGTTATTCAGTGTAGTGAAAATGAAAGCTTGCTGCAGAGATACAGAAGGATTGCAAGAAGGATTTCACTTGACTAAATAGTAGATGAAAAAATGGCAGGGGACAAGCTATTCCCTCTCAGGACACAGAGCTGGAAGCCAGTATAGGTAGTTGTATAAAAACTGTCTGTGCAAAGGTGAGCAGAGGACAAGGAAGAGAACGTGAAGAATTACTAGAAAAAGAGCAGAGAACTGGGAATTGCATTTAGAACAAAACAGAAATTATTGGGCAGCTCCTCATACCACTAATGCTCCTGCATCTTGAATAATATACATGGTTCTGCTCCCCCTTCAGAAAATGTTACAAAGAGCTCAAGAATGAATAAAGAAGTGCAGCAAGGATGGTCAAAGAAGCACCTTCTATATTACAAACTGTGAAGTAGATATAGTCTACGAAAAGGTCTATAAATTCATGGGTGGCACAGAGACAATTATCTAATTAAACTGTTTATCCTGCTATAAAATTTAGACTCTATCAAATGATATCAAAAAGATGCTGTGGAACTCATTGACACAGCAATGTGTCTGTGTATATGTCTGTGTAGATGCAATAAAAGCAATGAATGAACTCATGGAACAGGAATATGCTAGAGTTTTACACACAGTATTATCACCCTTGTCAGAGAAAGTCCCTGAAAGTCCTCCCATCTGGGAGTCTGTAACAGGGAGGTCTCACCTATCAGGTTTCTCTGTTCTAACACGTTCCTTGGTCATCTTACAGGGGTGAAATATTGTGACAGACAGGTGTTTGGCAAAGTAGACCATTATTGTTATATCCTACAGCTTTTGTGGTGTGTTTCTCTCAAATGTTTGATCATAATAAAAGAGACATTTAAAAAAATGTCATGTTTCCATTAAGCTGTGTAAAAAACACACTGAAGAATGTTACAGATCACATCTCCAATGTAACCTTTCTGCCATTCTCTGAAGACAAAATTGATGCTTTTTGAGGTTTCTTCTAAATAATCTCATGAAGGATATAAATTGTCTTCCAGTTACCATCATGAAAAAGCTCATGGAGAAATCTCATAAAAGATGGAAATTCTCTTCCAGATACCATAAGGAGTGATGACCTTAAAAAGCTGGAAATGCTTTGGCACTGAAAGGAAATATAGCAAGAAAGTGGAGAAAAAAGTGTATATAGACTTACAAATAGGAAAATTGGTTAAAAATTCTGGCCTGTGTTTATTTACCTATCTGAGATTCTGGTTTTGTCTCTAATTCTGTTTGGAATTCTGTTTCTGTGTTATTCTATTTGGAATAGTAGCTCTTGATTCAGTATATATTATTTAAGAATTGCAGCGAGTACAGGGCCTTGACTAAATATCCATCAGAGGTGAAATGAATATTTTGTCATTCTTATAATGCTGCTAAACACATAGGAAGGATCATATGCAATATGTAACAACACTGCAAAAGAGTAAGTGAGATTGTGAATTGCTAATGTGTTAGGTGAGTGATCAAAGGTTAGTGAATGCTTCATAAAGATATTTCAGTTTTGTCAACAAATTTATGAATTGACTTCTGTCAGACTGTTTACTACTATTTTAGTATAAAATCTTGTTCTTTCCTTTAAAAGATGCTGCTAGTGAAAGAAACATGAAAAACATACATAAGAAAGTGAAAACAGGAAGGTGCTTTGAAGATTTTTTTGTGGTACAGCAGAGATAACATTGTACATTTCTTGGGGTACACTGTGTATTCTAGTTCTGTCCAAATCCTCCTGTTAACAAATCCGTACTAAAGAGAGGCTGCCTGTTTACTTCAGTCTGTCTTCAGTTCATTCATTTACTCATACAGCACCTAACAGACACTGGACTGAGTATTTTCAATCAAATGTTTTCTCTGCAGTTGTAAATTATTCGCTAAATAAGCCGTCAGTACCCTGAACCTAAAGAGTGATGTCTTGTTACAAATATCCAAAGAAGGAAATATTGGAAAGCTTGGCAGTATAAATCAGCTCCTCTCAGTTTCTCTGACGCCCACACGTGTGTCATGGAACACGTTAAACATTCAAATCCTTAAATTAGTTCAGTATCCATCCTTACATTTTCAGTTTTTACACTGTTTATCACCACAAATGTACACATATTATGGTTTCATTTTTCTAAATCCTGTAGGTAACACATTTTTGTTCCATGTCACTAGTATAATTTTGGTTCTGTTGCCAGACTGCTAAATGACAGTGAAGTGTCTGCAGTATGCATGAAGCAGCATCTTGTAATAGACTGCAGGTCCCATGTGAGAAGTGAAGATGAACACATTTAAAGTTGCAGCAGCATAGCCTGAAAAATTGTCATCAATAATCTGATTGTGATGTGTGCATGTGCTACTTTTTGACATGCCTGCATTCATGTTGATGTAAATCTTCCAGGAAGACTGGTGACAGTGTTATGACCTCCAGTTAGTGGCACCCCTGTTATTTAACTAAATGATTTTACTTCACAGAAAGAATATCAACAATTCTGCTCCTACTGCAGAACATGTAGAAAATTTGATGTCTTGAAAAGCAATATTTCAGTATTGCTAGTAATGTGTGCCTGTGTTTTCAGAAACATGCGCCTGAGTCCCAGGGATTACCTCTGAGCACGAATGGGGTGCAGGACAAGAAATTAAATTTTAGCAACACTTGTATAATATAAACACAGAAGATTAGTAAAATATTACAGAAGTGCAGATGAAATTAAGTTGTTCTTGGTTTTTGTTCACTTATACCAGAATGTCAGAAAGCTTTTTGACTGATATTATTCTTAAAAAAATTGCAGGTTGAAGAACTTAGGTGCATGGGAGGTATTTCTCTGCCATCATAAATTCTACCTGTTTATGTCGTGTATAATTCACAGAATTTTGGAGCCAGGACATTTTCAAGATTAATGATTTTAACAGTAAAATATTGCTACCTTTATTCTATTTTGGTATTTAACTTAATCTTTCCATCATTTAATGACGTTACTTTCTTTTTGGTTGGATTAAAGAGCTCTCTGCTATCAATAATCTCCCATGTAAGTACTTGCATAGTGTAATCAAGTCCCCTCTTAATCTTTGCTTTGATCAGATAGACACAAATGCTTAAGTCTGTCATTGTAAGGCAGGATTTACAGCCCTCTGATTACCTACTAGTTCCACTATACATATTTTTTTTTCTTTTTTTTTTTGCTGGTGTTTTCCTTCTGAGCATCAGAACCCAAAACAGCACTCTGAAAATACAGATGCTGTGCAAAACTACCTCCATACTGACAAGGAATACCATCATTGAAATCTTGATAGGTGTTCCTCTGCTCATGTTCCAGGGAAGTTGTTATCCATTGGCTGTAACACTGCTTTGACACCTTTTGTTTTGTGAGCAGTAATGATGCTCACAGTGTGTTTTTGCAGAGGATATATCTTGTTTTACAGATTAGGATTATTTTATTGAATAGTAAAATGTCATTTGAATGAACACAATGTAATGTGTAATGAATTAACATACTTGTCAATGATAAAGATGACATAATTGTGCCTCTGCTTTTCAGTATATATATATTTTCTGTGTCATCTGCAAGCTTTTTAACCATAAACTTACAGTGTTTTCAGGTCAATTACAGCTGATCTTGTAGGACCCCAGAACAAAATGTACACGACTGCATCTTATAATGCAAAATAATTCACTGCACATTCTTTTAGATATCACTTGTGAAAAATTTATTTGGTTTTGCATTCGGATGTGACCAATTTAAAGGGTTGTATTCTGTTGCTGCCACAAATGATGCATGTGTTTGCTAGATGGCAGCTAGTTGGTGAGGCTCTTGAATCAGAGTTTTTGAGATGACTCACCTGCATGAGTATTTTGGGAATACTTACCTACTTGAAGTCTACCATGTGCTGAAATGGTCCTTTTCAAGTTGTTAGTGATAACCAGTAGAGTGAAATAGTGATGACTAAAAAGTCATTGGAAACCTTTGAAAAATATGGATTGTGGGTTTTTTTTTTATTTTGTTGGTTATTTTGGGTGTTTTTTCTTAAAATTTTTACCCAACTGTTTATGCATAAAGTCCCTTTTTAAAAGGAATCAAATCCAAAGACAATGTTGTTGAGGAAGGTGCTGTCTTGGCTTCTCGAGATTTCACCTCTCCTGTTACTGAAATAGTGGAACTAAATAAACTTTTATCAGCTAAGGATCTGGCGCAGCTTCTGTAATAAATTTTCCATTCACTGGATAAGCTGACAATCAGATGTTTTGAAGTCAATCTTTTGAGAAAAAAAAAATGTTGCTCTGGAGATATCTGTCTCTTCTTTATCCTTCTTCCTTCTGCTACCTCCAAAAATACTCCACTTGCTCTCCCAGAGCAGGTGAAGTTTCAGAGAAAGTGAGGAGGAAAACAGAGCTGTCCTTTCTAAGGCTCCACACTGATGGAGATACCCTTTTCCTGAGTAATGTGCTCCACTTCCCTAAGCTTTCTTCTCTCAGTCTGTTTTTTCAAACTCAGATGCCCTTATTGCAAAGGAATATTTGATTCCCTGAAAAACAGTTGAACTAGTTTTCAGACATGTATTTTCAGCAACTTGGAGTTGGGTACCTGGCAGCCCGTGGTTGTGGATGAAGTCCTGTGAGATGTTCAGGCCAAACTCACAGTGACAGTTAAATGATTTGACTGATACTGTGTTACAGAAAAAACTATATTGGGAATTTTGTTTTCCTTTCAGTGGGATACCAGTGGCTGCTAAATGCTGCAGGCATGAAATACTTGTCTTATAAGAGTGTTTACTCTTTGCTACCATCTGTAAAAATTTGAAGCTTTAAACGTTTGTCTCATGCATTTCTGCGTGGGAGGTGTGATCCTTTCAGTTTAATAAATGAATCTTAGCTTGTTTACAATATATCAGAATTGACTATCGTTTGGACAGTGTACATCTGTTCTGCAAAACGTCTAGTGTACTTACTTCATAATGGAGTGTGATTATGTTTAATTTGATTTCTTCTGCACAATGAAGCATAATTAATATTTAATTTGTAATCCTTCGGTAATACAGAATGAGGCTGCTGTCAATTAATTGGAAGCAATTAATTCATTAGCTAGAAATGATAGTATTACAGGAACAAGGAGCATACATAGCTCAGCAGTGAAAATATCTGTGGGAGACCAACAACTGAAGTTCTAGTCTCCAGGCCACAGATTTTCTTCAGTAGTAAGCAATTTACTACAAAGAGAGGTGCCTGTACTGGTTTTAAAATCTGTTTTTGTGTTGTTAGCTCTTCCTTGGAGTCTGACTTTATTTGTGTGTGAGTTGCCATTTGTATTGGAAATTTCCTTCAGACTACTGAACTTTTGGGTTGGTTTGGCCACTGCCCTGCCTTTCAGGAGACAAGTACTTGAGGGAAGATTCAGGGAAGGAGCAGGGACAGGCACACTACTGAGGGTTATTTGATCTCTTGGTTAATTCAGGAAACCTTTTTTTCATTTCTGGCAAGAGGTGAGCTTTCACACCTGAAAAATGGAAAAAGAGATTCAAAGAGGGGAAGGAGTAGAGCCTGAGAAACAAAGCCCTCTGCTACCACCTCCTAACTGTCAGGCAGGAAATTTGGATGGAGTATCTGGGTTACAGAGCTGCATGCAGACCACACAAGGTACAAATTCTTCAGACAGATCAGTTTGCTCATCACCTCAAGAGAAGAAGGGATTTAAAATGTTTCTTACTTACTCAGATAGTTAAAGGACTTCATGTGACTCACCTGGCACATTAAATCTAGCTGAATTCTTAAATACAGATATGATGGACTCTTTTCCTATGGTCTGACTTCTCTTCTGAGACCACCTCAGTTTGATTCTCTTCTCTTTTTTGCCAATATTTCAGCAAAAAAGAAATATCTATTATTATCTCTAGGTGTTTTACATGAATAGCTTAATGTATTGATGTGCTCTGGCCTGTGTTATTTTCACAGGACCACTTGAATTGGCACAGTCAAGAAGTACTGTGATTGTCTTATTCCTTACTGTTACTTATTTGATGGAGGCTTTCTTTCTGCTTCCCTCATCTGTCTGCATCTTCCAGAAGATCAGATCCTAGGCTAGTCCTGCTGTGCTTATACATCATGGACTCAACATTGCATGGGTGGGATCTACCATTCCTGAAGAACTGGCCCTTATTGTGACGCCCACTGTGAAAACTTACCTCCTGGTCTATATATTTTTATATACATACATATTTTTTGACCTTGGGTATCCAAACCTTTTCCTGTTGAGAGCCTATATCTATTCCAAAATACTTTTTGCCCAGTTTATCTTGTCAGGTCAAAATCTGTCCTTGCTAGGTAAAGGAAACCTCATGGAGTATAACCTCTTTCACAGTTCGATAAAGTCAAAGTGACAAGAACAGGCTCGGTGCTAAGCTCAGACTAACTGCTGGCTTTCTCAAAAGGATGAGAATAAACACAGACTCATCTTGCTTCTAGCTAGTCAAGAGGGACCTGTGAAGCCTTTATCTGTGTTAGCAAGTTGCTTTGCAAAATAGGATTGCATCTGTAAAGAAAAAAAAGAAAGAGGTGCTGAGGACTGAGCATCCTTAATACGAGAGATTTGGGGGTGTGAGGGGGTTCAGCCTGGCTCTAGTCTGGAACGGGAGTGAACACCAGTGCTGCTGCAGGAGCATAGAAGATGGAAGCTGAGTAGAAAGCTGGAAATAGTGGTCAGCCTTCCCTTTCAGTTTCCATTTTTTTCCTGTAACTTCCTATATCCCTTAGCACTGGGAGGCAGCTGATGTCCAGGATCCAAAACAGCACTGTTCTTCACAGCAGCCTTGAAAATGGTTGGTGTTGTGGACAAACAGATGTTCTGTAGAGAGATGTGAAGCAGCATCTGATCACACAGAGTGAAAGCTCCAGTTTTGTTCTGTCTCAGGATAAGTAAGGCAGCATATTGCTCCCAGGCCTTTAGGCTGATTGTAATAATTTCCTTTTGCGCTGTTTCTCTGAAGTTCTGTGGATCACTAAAGTGAGACATCTAAAAACCAGTGACTCTCTAGATGCAATACTGCAGACAAGAATATGGGTTAAACTGAGATAACTGAATTTTGATTCCTGTCTACTTACAGTGTTTATTTTTTGCCAAAGTATCTTTTTTTTAAATAGCTACACCAAGTTATGATTTCCTGTTGATATTTGTGTGCTAAAGACAGTTACAGCTTCAGAGGAACTGTATTGTTCTGCTGTTCTTTCAGGGAGAAAATGTTCTTTAGTTATTAGCATAATTTGCTGTGGTTAAAATATGCACAGTGATACCACAAAATGTTAAAAAAATGTTCTGAAACTACCTGCACTTCAAACAAACAGTGGTTAGTTGCTCTGTGGAATTTTCCAAAGTGTCCTTGGATGAAATTGTGTTGTACCAGGAGGAACATTAAGACATGAATAAATTATTTGTCAGCGTTGTTGCCAGCATATACATAAATAAAACACTGTTCAAGCATGTTTGTTTTCACTGGGACCCAGAAACAACAAAAAACTTCTGTAGTGATACTATTTTTTATAGTTTTCAAACCTATATTCTGGACCTATATAGTGGTACTTAATAGTACTTTAGTCTATACTACTTACAGTAGTGTGAGTTTTCTTACATGAATTTAGAATTCCACATTTTTCAAACTACCTGCATTTTTGGCTTACATTAGGCACTCTGAAAAATACTTACTTATTTTAAATTCCTGATAATTATATTGGCTATTTCCTAGATTTTGTGTTAGGAGACAGATTTAATAACATCCTCTGTTCATATTGTTTCTCCTTTTATAATTTGGTAATTTATAATCCTCTGTATGTCTTCTACTGCTGTTCACTTTCCTTTCTCTTAAATGCTGTACTTAAGCCTCAAAAACGGCATTATCTTCAGTGGTATCCAGGAAACAAAAGTGGGGAATAATTTGTTAAAAAAAAAAAAGCAGGATGAGGACAGGGAGGACAATGGCCATCTTGAATTAATGATGTCATTGTACATTCAAGGTCATCGCCAGGTGAAATTTCACTTTACAGTGAAGGAAGAATCACACGAGGAAATGCATAAAAAATGGAATTTATTTTCTGGGACATACAAAATAAAAATGAAATAAAAAAAAAAAGAAAACACCATAAAAGGAAATTCATGGACTTTAGATAGATGAATTCCCAAATCGTCCTGGTCTGCATTTTTATTCTCTTTGTTAAATCTATATGTAAGTAACTCCCTTAGAATTTACTATCACTCCTTATGTATTAGAACAGCAATTTAGCTGACACCAGACACCTTGCAAAAGAAAGCTAAAATTCTGCTTACTGCGATCGAAAAAAGAATTGCTATTACACCCACATGGTAATGGAGAGCAGAGCAAATGATTTTTTTTTTTTTTTTTTGTGTATTTCCTCTATTGTATAATCTCTCCTATACATCCCTTGTCTCATCATCACAAAAATGGAGTTATTAAATCTGCTGGACTACAAAGCTGTTATGACTCGGGGAGAAATGCTCCCATTGAAAGCAGCACTTCAAAGAAGATTTTGTTTGCTTTTTGTCTCTTTTACCCTCTTTTCTAATTCTTTATATACAAAAGCCATGTGAACTTGGAACTGCTGCTTTTTTGAAAACATTTTTAAATGTCAGTCAAATTGTCAGTCAAATTAAAGGTCTGCCACCAAAATGTGACCTACTTGTTGTGGTTTGCATAGTGGAGATATTGACACCAAAAGCTTTTTTCCACCTGCTTATATTATCACAGAATATTAAAGAATTTGATCTTGATGCCTGCAGGTGAAAACAGTTTAGGCAACAAGAAACTTTTGTGAACAAATTACTTGAACACAGTACAAGGCAGTGAAATTCGGGGTAACACTGTACTGCTGTTACCATTTTGAAACTGAAATAAACTGAAATAGTTCAGAGTGTGGCAGAGTTAAAATACAATATGGTCCTCTGTGACGCTGTTGATGAATTCTGCTTAGACCAGGGTTGCTCTGTGCAAGCACATCAGTTGGCTGAGCTTCAGAACAAAGTGTTAATTTTGCTAGGTATGTCCTCTCTTCAGAAGTTTTGCAGGAAGACTTTATTTTTAAGGCTTTATTCTATCTACTGCTCAGTAATGAAGGCTTTGAAAGGGACAGTCTGACTGAGAATGATACCATTCCAAGGATAGCCTCCTATCCATGGACCACTGAGAAAGACAAGAAACAGCATCTGTCTGTGGATTTATATATTCAGCAGAGGGAACAAGAGAAGGAAAGGTTCATTTATATCTGATTGTGCACATTGTTGAGAGTCTTACTCATGCTTTATGTACGTAGAGTTTTGACATCAGCAGCTGCAAAACTAGAGTGATGATAGCTCCTGGAGAAGCTACTTCAGGCACTGAGAGCTCGGAGTGTGTAACTGTGTGAGGCCAAGGGCAAAGACAGGAGAAATGGAAATAGCAAAGTATAAATATTTCCAAATCAGGTTACATGTAACAGAACTTCTTCACATGCCCTTGCGGATACTCGTGGATGTCTGTGTTCAAAATATCTCATTCTCTGCTTTTACTTAGTTTCATTTTGACCACTGCAGTGGAAAAAACCCCAGGGTTAGGTCTGCTTATGTTTTCTTACTGATACCTTAGTAATGAGGCCTTACAGCAACTTCAAGTAATTCTAATCTCATAATAAACAAATTCTGTAGTAATAAAAGTAATTCTCTTTACCAGTTATGCAATTTCTTTAAACTACAAGGAGATACATCTTTTGTGTAGCTGTATCTTCTATCAGCCACTAAATCTACTCTACTGCGGGAACGGAGGCAGAGAACTTGGGTGATGTGTCTGTATTTACAAAAGCTACTGGTTTCCACAGTGAATTGAAACTCTTGAACTATTAGTTTTCAGCACTCCTGCAGTATGTCATTAAAAATGTTTGCACATTGCCATTCCTGAAGTCTTCCCTAAATTTGTTCTGCATATGTGTCTGATTTCCCTGTGGCAGATTTTTCTTGACGTCTGCTGTCAAGACAACTGTAGCTAAACTGAGGTGGAAAATGCTGTGGCTCTTCAAGTGTGCTGTTTGACCAAAATCTGGTACTCCAGACAGACCCAGCAGGGAAAAAAACCAACCAACCAACTCTCAAAAATTTGTATTACAGTTGGATGAAACTTTAAATTAAGAATTTTCTACAGAAACTGTATTTTCTGCTAAATTATAATTTTCAACAGACACTATGTTTTTTAACTTTTAAGGAAAGCTCATTTAAAAATGGTGGCTTTTAAAAGGGTTTTCCATTACTGAATGCATAAATCTAGGTCACTGTGGTGATTTATGGGGTTATAGGAGGTATAGTTTGGATAACTTCTGTCTTCATAATTTCTTGTCACTAATACAACTTTACAATGTACTGAATCTTCTCTAGTAGCAGGATAGCCCACAACACAGAAGATATTTTTTTCAAAACTAAAGTTTGGAATTGAGTTTTCAGACTTCATCTTTCATCAGAAAATTTTCTGATATCAACATTTTGCCCCTATTTCATGGAAGAATGAGTATTGAAATAACTAATTTATTAAAAATCAGAAAATGATATTTTTTGCCAGCTTAAACATATAAAGTTAATCGACTGATTCATAATTTTTTCAGGCAGCTGTAGGAAGACTTGGCAGGGCATTCAGTGGCTTGTTAAAAGTAGGCACAACCAGGAAGCTGGGGTCAAGTTCAGGCCCTTAAGTATTGAGGAGGAGAACTAGTTATCTTCAAGCTATGGACCATTTCTAAAATGGGTCTTTTAAGCTGCTGCCATGTAGGTGACATATAATGTATTAGTGATCTCAGGCAAATACTTTTTACCTACTAACCAATGACTAGAGAATGTAAAAATCTCTTCAGCATGAGACACTGTGACAAGTTCCTAGGGAGATAACAGATCTATCTGCCCTACTTCGCAGCAACAAAAGCTTGATAGTCTTAATCTGCTTCAAGCGATGCAAACAGGTCGTTAACACTGTTGCTTCTATGAAGCATGTCTGTATTTATTTCTTTATTAATATTTTGCTGTCAGTGGCTCTAAAGCTAGACATTTTTGTAAATAAAAATGTGGCAACAATCTCTGGGTTTCCTTTCTGGCATTACCAAGAGAACATGACCCAACAATGTGCACATGCATCCCAGAAAGCCAGTCTTACTGTGGGCTGCATCAAAAGATGTGTGGCCAGCAGGTCAATGCAGTTGGTTCTGCTCCTTTACTCAATTCTCCTGCCATCCCATCTGGAAAACTCTGTCCAGATGTGGGGCTCTGGTAAAAGACAGACATGGACCTGTTAGACCAGGTCCAGTGAAGAGTTACAAAGTTGATCAGAGGGCTGCAGCACCTCTCCTGTGAAGAGAGAGTTGGGATTTTTCAGCCTGGAGAAGGGAAGGCTCCTGGGAGACTGTATAGAAGCCTTTCTGTATTTGTGCCTATTATATGTTTGAATTGGCTCCACTGGAACAGCACCATCAGCAAGGTGCTGATGGTGGATCATAAGAAAGATGGAGAGAGAATTTTTACCTAGGTCTTTAATGACAAGAGAAAGGTCAACACTTTTAAACTGAAAGTGATTGGATAGAAGGAGGAATTTTTTTTTTATGAGGGCGGCAAGACACTAGAACAGGTTGCCCAGAGAAGTTGTGCATATCCCATCATTATTGGAAGAGTTCAAGGTCAGGCTGGATGGAGGTTTGAGCAACCCAGTCTAATGAAAGGTGTCCCTGCCCATGACAGGAGGGTTGGAACGACAAGATTTTTAGGGTCCCTTCCAACCCAAATAATTCTGCCATTTCCTGGTTCTGTGAAAAGTTCCGACATGGCCAACTGCATCTGACCTTTGATGTAGCTTTGCTGTTTTTCATTGGATGGTGAAACCCAGGCTGTCATTTATTAGAAAATAAAAAAAATGTATTATGCATGTATTCTTTTCTGTCATTAGAATTGGTTTGGGGTTGATAGAAACATAAGCAACAACCTGAACTGTTGCATTGATGTGTTTATCTCTGTTCTGAGATAAGCACATCAAATTCCATATCCCATTAGGATGTAGAATTTGACTAGAACTGTACCCTTGTGCTATGGAACCAATGCCTTTTGTTTTTTTTCTGTAGCCTTAGGATTCATTTAAAATGGTGTCTGTTAAATTGCTCAACTACATTTGGTGCTTATGTGGGTGAATGTCTGTCTACAAGGAGTTAAATACACACATATTTCTATGTGTGTTTGGAAGCTTGAAATGTCAGTGGGAATGTCAGCCCTTCTCATTTTGGCATTCTCTAGAGCAAGGCAAGTGATTCTAGCAGCGTGATCTTATTTATCTCTTGTCAGCTCCATGTGGTTCCTTTGGTCTGTCTGTGTCTGGGATATTAATTCATAACAGAATTATTTTCTCCTCAGCCAGGCATATTTGCAGTGTCAGCATTTCCTGGTTCACACTCCAGTACTGCAGTCCACAGTGTAAGCTGGCCTAAGGCATGGTGGCACAAAGAGAAATTACAGAAAACCAAAAGACTGAGATGACAGAACTAAGCATGTGAATAAAAAGTATAGATAAAAATTCTAGAATTGGAATATGTGAATAAGGGAATCGATATAGTTTCCCCCACATTTGTGTTAATAACAGAGATTTGTACACAGTGCCAATTGCTGTAAAATGCAGTAAAAGAGGGGAAATTTAGTAAAATTACTGTTGTTTTTAGGTTTGCATGAAAAAGTATATGTATTAAATTCCTAAATTACAGTAAGTTAAAAGTGCCCTCGAATGCTTTGCTGATGAGGATGTTTCAGCAGAGCAGATTCAAATGTGTAATAGCCCCGAATTTGTAGATGTTACATTCTTCATCTTGCAGCAATTTTCTTAAGTATTACTGTTTGAGCCTTCTATTATATGTTAAAGCTAATATTTGGTGAAATCAATCTGTATGCAGTACAACAGCCAGGCAATGTGCACCGTTAATGACCACCATCAATCTCATCTTGAGATTCTTTTGCTTTACTGGGTAGTCTCTATCATTAACGTATCTTCATGAAATGAGATAAAGGTAGGGTCAGCTCATCAGTGAATGTAAATTAAACCAGTCCCGTTGGTACCTATTTACAGTATTTCATGGCCTTGTGCAGAGACTCAGAATTACATACTCGAACATTAAATTCTTGATAGTATTTTAGCTCTAGTTTGACTCATAAAAATAACATATAGCAGTAGTTCAATTAATAAATTCAAAATACATTGTTTGTCAATGAATAAAGTTTTATTTTGAAACTGACAATTCCAAATAGAACTGCAGCTATACCTATGTGTATAATATTTTATTTGACAACCACTTCCAGTAGTGAATCAGTCAGGAAACGATTCTCTTTCATTGGGATCTCTTGCTTTTGCTTACTTGTCTACTTCATCAATAATTTTGAAAATAATTACTGAAAACTTACTATCAGCTTGCACTGATGTCCTGAATTCTGCATTTTTAAAAAATTTTACCCTTTGTGTTGGTCCAGAAATAGGGAGTTTACTACTGGATTGTTTAGATTATAGCCTTCAGAATCGCACTTGAGAACGGCACCTGCGAATTTAGATGCCCATGTTCAACCCTTTTTGATAAAATTGGATTTGCTGCCTCTTTGCAACTTACATGACTCTGAAAACATAAGGAGTCCTCTTAAAGGAGAACCAGCTGAGATGAAACCACGGGTTTTGTTTGTTGAAATTTGTAAATCCAAGGAACTATGCTGCTCTCCTTAGCTGACCATCTGATGCAATATTTGTGACTTTCAGTTTCATTTGTTTTTTTCAAGCAGGTCTCTACATGGAATTCTTGACGTGAATACCTAGTGTTACATTTTGCTTTGTTACAGTTGATAACATCTACTTAGAGATTATTTCTGGTTTTGCATGTTCCTAACACCATTGTATATTGTGACTTGTTCTTAGTTTGTATTGTTTAGCTGCGTGTGTAAGGAACTTTTATCCTGACACTAGTCCAGTCATCTGACGAAGAAAATGTATAAAACTTTCCTTACTAACATTATATTCACTTTCTGTGAAGTGCTACATATATGAGACAAAGTAGTGGAGAACTAGGCCTGTAATGCTCACAGTTTTGTTACAGTGGTTTAAAAATATTTTTGGTTGTTTATTCAATTCTGATTTTTTTCCCTTCTCCTTTGTGAATGTTGAGGGCACTCTGCAGACTGTATCACCTCAGACAGCTGAGAAACATCTGCTTTGTAGTGACTGATAAGAAAAGACCTCTGTTTCCTCAGAATTATTAGGTGGCTTCCAAAGAACTTAGTTTTACCAGTATGCTGTGATTCAGGAAATCATGCTCAATTTAAGTACACACTTCTGATGTCACTAGCTTTAGTGATAGACCTGAAGGTAAGAGTTCTGCTGTAGCTTACTATGGCAGCCAGCTTGCAGCACAATTTATTTAAAAACCAAAAAGTATATTTCAGTACCTCCTAACTGCTAGTAAAATACCTCTGTTCTCTCTTTCTGTCTGGGATTCACATGAGTATAGGGGCCAGTTATGTATTTCACTACTCCTTACATGCTGTAATGTACTCCTTACATCCTTCATGCAGCTTGTATTTGGACCTGTCCTTTCATTGGATCCCTGCTGCATCTTTTGTCTCAATACTTGTTCTTATTTGTATCAGTGAAGCCATGGAAATACTCGAGCTGCTAGGATATTTTTTACTTCAGTTATGTTATGGTTCTATTAAGATACTGGGTTTAGGGTTCTAAAAGTTAAAAAGATGGTTAGCTGAAAATCTCAAAACTTTGTAAAAATTTTTGACTCCTATAACCTGACAATACTAAGCAAGCCTCTTAAACTTTGGACCTATTTGTAAGATTTCATTGGCTTGAAACTGTTCAGTTGAGCTTCAAGAATTATTGGCTCTTACCAGTTTGGAAGTAAATAATTTTCAGTGGGACCTTTTTCATGGCTGGAATGGATCCAAGATAAAAGCCTTGGGACAGAGTACACACATAAATCCCTAATCTCGTTGGTCAAGTTATTTTAGGGAAGCCTAGGAAATTAGTGACATGCTGCCTTTCAATTCCATTATGAAACCATGTCAGAATAAATCACTTAATATCATACTGTTATTTTTGGCTATTTTATGGCCATGTAATGCAGTTGTTTAAAAACTCATTGCCCAAACCGTTTTAAGTGTTGTTGACATTAAATAGTAACCTATGCAGTTACTATGTTACGCAGTCTTTCCTGTTAACAGCAGTTAATCGATTTGGTGAAAAGCAGAATTTACAAAACTATTTTCTGATTAAGTTGCCTGTATATGACCAAGGTTGCAGCCCTATTAACGCAAGAACAGCATGAGTTCTGTAAAGGATTGGCTTAAAGGAACTTAGGTTTTGAGATTTTGAGAAGCATAAATTTAGATTGGAACAGCCTTTCTGTCCAAAATGTTATAACAAAAGCCTATTTTGATTATATCAGTCTGAAAGGAGCTTAAATACCCCTGTGCAGAAGTGAATAATTAATTTATTGCCTTTAATAATTTGTATTTATTACTGCAGTGCAATATTTAGAATTGTAAAAGGAATGAAAATGCACTGTAGTCAATATCATTCAAGAAGATTGTGGAAAACATTGTCAGGAAGAGAAGAGGGAGCAATGCTATTGAACAGAGGTGACTTGGTCTTGTTTCCATAAAGAATTTTCATAAAATCAGGCTCAGTATGCCTCACACAGACTGATGTTAAGAGGGAAGTATGAACATTATTCAGGTAATTTAGATTATAAAATATAATTCAGGTTAAATGGGAGTTTGCTTCACTTTTGGTTTAACTTCATGAATCTACCTTTAGTGTGGATCCTCCTTTGATCACCATGTGAGTTGTCTTTCTGCTGCTCAAGACTGTAAGAATGCCAGCTGAGAGAGAAAGAGCTGGACCTGCAGAGACTACTTATGACCAGCAAAGCATGTTTGTTTCTAGAACCTGTAAACAAAGTAAAAAACCAAGGTTCTGAAAAACAGTGATAATGATATCTACTATCAGTATTTCCATTTGCTGTTTACCATTTCTGGTAAATCTCTTTTATGCTGCTTTAAATTTTATTTCCAATTTTTTTTTTGTTACAACTGCAAGTTCTCCTCCAGTCAGAACTTGGTTCTAGGAAGCTTTTCCCCAGTCAGAAGTTGAACTCATTTGTTTTTGTAAAAAACATTTGTTTTAAACCAAAGCACGTTGGCTTATACCACCTGCATTCTCAGAGGCAGCTTCACTTTGCTATTTCACAGTTTTACCTTCAGGATTTTAGTCTCAAAAATTCTCTCATGCAGGCTGGAAGGGTGGCAGATTGGTGTTCCACTGCACTGAAAGTGTTTTGCCCACCTGCAGAGCTCATATTCCTACTCTTGAAATGGCAGATTGATCTGGGAAATTAACAATCTACTGTGCTAACATTTAACCTGCTAACCTTCTCAAAGGTCAGTGTTGGGATAACAGACCAAACCTAAAAAGGTTTTCTCTTTTTCCCCCAAAATTCAATTTTTCAAGTTCTCAGTCCCCTCTTCCTGTTTAAGGAGTTCAAGTGTTCTTATCCATAAATCAAAAACTATACTTTTAATCAACATCTGCTTTATTTTTAAATTGAAACTCAAATATTATCATCAAAGTGTTGTTAAAAAGTAGTTTAAAACATGAACTATGAAAGAAATTCTCCTCAGATGGGCATGCATAAGGACAAAGCTATGTAAGCAGCATCTGCAAGGAAGTAGTAGAGCCTGAAATTAGTACTACAAAACTCAAGGTGCCTGAACTTTCCTTTGTCTCCAGCTCTAAACTGATCGGCTCTCAGTAGTTTCACTCCATTAAGAAAAGATTCATGAGTGAGACTAGAGGCCACACAAAATCTGAAATACAATATATGAATTCCTCTCTTTCAGAGAAATATATGAATTTCTCTTTTGGCACTTGCTACACTGTTGTTTCATGGCTCTTATTCCAGTAAGCAGTAGTCACCCGCTTGGCCTGCCTTAAACATAAATTTCTTTTTGCAGCCATAGTCATCAGCTCTTGAAAGAACTGCCAATTAATAATGAATTATTAATAATATTGTGGTAAAAAACTCCTTGTAGGAAGGAAGTTTACTGTAGTGCCTGCATTGCCCAGCAGAAGAGAGACTGATGGCAAACCTTTTCATTGCCAATTTTTTCTTCTGTATCCAGAAGTCAGATTCTTTTGCTTTATTGCACCCCTACCCAGAAGTACTTCAGGATGTAGTATATTGGATAAGGACCCCATTTTACCTTATATTTTGTGTCTATTTTATTGAAGCTGACCATAGTGCTTATAATTGTTTGAAAATGCCTCAGGATAGTTATTCAAACATTCTTAAACATATGACAGCAGTATCTTACAACAGTAAGAACGAAAAGTGACCACATTTCAAATTTGGCCTGTCAAACATGTCATCGTATATTACTTCTCTTTCTCGTCTTCTGGGGAATTTATCCCCAGACTATCTGGGGGGGAAAATGTTCTCCCAGTAACACAGGATCCATTCCACTTTCGACACTCTCTGCGCCCTAGAGGTCATCTGATATTACTGAAAGCTAATATTTGTTCCAAACTGGCACTGCTGGTGGCATCAAGAAAACTCTACTATCTTGATTACTTTTTCTCTTGAAGGACTGAAAACACTGACTGTGTCTACAGTCTATCCAGCTTTTAAAGAAATAGGATTGACTTATTGGTCTTACTCCAAAAATAATCTTTTCTATCTTCATTGTTTTGAAGCAAACTGCTCGTGTTTGTTTAATGAGGAGACACTTCTGTCACAAAGTTTCCATAAGGGAAAACATGATCTTTTATAATAAAAGCAAATCCCTGATAAGGAAGTGCATCTGAAGCTATTTTGCATCTCACAGCTATTTTGTACCTTGCCAGTCTGGCCAAATCATATGGAATTTTTTTACTTCCACATAGACTAAAAGAACAATAATTTATTCAGTTTAATGATCATCTGTTTTGTGGACAAAAAGGGTCTATTTCTGTATTTTCTATAAATAAATTTTCATTTGAAGTTTCAGTTTTAACTCTTGGTAGTCATACAACATTTTGTGAGAAAAGGAAGCGCTAATTAAATCTTTTTTGAGAGACACGAAGAGAGGAGAGACATGTAATGATAGGACTCTAAAACAAAAGGCAATAAGAAAAGTGGTGTAAAACCCTCAGAAAACTCCTGTTGGCTGTTCCTCTTGCAGACTGAAGGCATGATACCAGCAGAGTTCATGTACCTCTTTTCCAAACACTAGTTTATTCTGCTGTGTGGAAAAAGCCATGTGGCTTTTTCTGTCTTGCCATAGGTACCTTTGCACAGGAAGGCAGCACTGTGCTTACTGTCACAGCCAGCCATACTTACAGGATGGATGTGGGGCTGTGCCAGGTATTGTCAAGCCTGCAACAGATTAGAGAGAACGCAAGGTGAAAAAGTGTGTTGGAAAAGCAAAATGAAAATTCATCATTTCCACACCACATTAAGAATCCAGCTGTCCTGCAGAGGATGCCCGTGTGCTCCTCACTGATGGCAGGGCTTCTTTCACTCCTGAGTAGTCTGTTAACAAGAAGGAGCTCTCTCAGCCCTAGGAAAGCTTCCTTACAATGTGATAAATTAATGCCAAAGCCTTGTTTTCCTTTAAGTGGAATGGAAAAATACATACTTAAAAAAATTGTAAGTGCTCTCTATTTCAGCAGTTCAGTTAAAGACCAAAGCCTGATCGGTAAACATGTTTTCTTAACTATCCAAAACTATAGCTTTTTATTTATTGTTCTATGTGTCCTTGTTTAACAAGAATTCTTTGTGGGCTTCTCTATCCAAAACCAGTTAACACATTTGGTTGTACTTTCAACTGTGTTTTACATGATTACTTCTAAGATGAATGTAGTTCATCTGAAATTTTCAGAAATTGAGTGCACTTTTTCATCAGTTCAAAATGCCTATCACCACCCCCTCCCCCCCCAAATGTAGCCAACT
>VYXF01008655.1:78330-144629 GCA_013397295.1 Polioptila caerulea
CATTGTTTGGAGATGTGCTAGGCCTTAGGGAAAATTAGGAGAATATTCTTTTCAGTGAAGTTCAGACCACAAATGGTGTATTTTCTTCATTTGCCTGTCTTAAATTACAAGTGACAGTGGCAGAGCAAAAACCTGAGTAGAGTGTTATTCTGATGTGTCTGTCTTCTGATAAATCATTTTCAAGACATTAAAAGAAGACTGTATTGTAAAATGGACAGTCTGCAATAGAGAGCTGTTTATTTGAGGGTAAAATCAATAAAAAACCTTCTGTCACTTTTCCCTCTATATTGCAATGATAATTTTGTTTAAAATGCTGAGTATTATAGGGACCAGAAAATCAGGCAGTCAGTGCAATACAGAGCAAAGTTATATCAAGTGTTGGATGGGTATCAACAATTGGATGGTTAAGAAGTCACAGCCAAGGTGTTTGCTTTGTCAGCCAAGGAGTGGAAGAACAGGCTGTCTTCTTTGCTGTGTTTTCCATGTGAAACTCTCTGCTGCGATTACATGCCAGCTCCTGTCAAGTGACTGGCCCTAGACACAGCAGTTTTTATATACAGTTTTCAAGTAATATGGTAAAGAAACAATCTCCTCAATTTCATAATTTGTACATTGCTTGAAGTCTAGTTCTTTTCCATCTGCTCTGCAATCTGCTGCTTATAGTACATTATGAAGGAAGCCAACCAAATCCTCAGACCAGCCCCTGAGTTGTCAAGCCTCATTTTCCTTCCATTTCTTCTCAAAGGTACCTGTGAGTATGGTAAATGTGGGAGTTCTACCATTCCCACATGACTCTCCCCTGATAGGGGAGGCCTTTTTCATTAAGTCCTTGTTAAGTAAAACAACAAACAGGACTCTTGGTTCTCCAGGTTGTTTATTTTTTCCTTGTCAGCAATTTCTGCACACCAGGCTTTACACCAGCCTGGTGAGGGCGAAAAGATACCAAAAAGCCTTGAACATACAGAATCAAGGTTCTCTTAAAGATAATTTACCCAATTATCACCAAGAACGTGCATTATTTCTACTTTTCTACCAATAATTAACTGAGTTTCTATTCACATAACTCTGCACTGCAGCAAATTCTGACCATTGACCATAATTTTTGTTTACCAACTCCAGTTTCTATACCTCTGTCTGATTTTATAGACTGCAGCAAGACTGATACACACCAGTCATCTTAAACAGATTCATAGCCAAATATACATAACTGAATCATGAGATTTTAGAAAGGTTTGTGTTGGAAGGAACCTGAGAGATTATCCAGTTCCAACCCCTCTGTCATGGGCAGAGATGCTGCTCACTAGACCAGCTTGCTCAAGGCCCCATCCAACCTGAAAGATATTTTCTGTTTGCAACTGTAAGTAGTTTTAAATAATAACTTTTACTCCTGTGACAATTTCCCAATTAATTTTGATTTATCCACAGAATATTGGTTATGTGTCTGCAGGCTGTAGAACTTGGATAATGTTTTAGAACAAACCATTTCCAAAGAAAGTGCTTCAGAAGATTCTTATTTAGGGCTCTTTCTTAGCTATGTCAGATTGTAGTATCCCTTTGAAAGCTGTGGCTGACAATTCTTTTCAGATCCAGGTCAAATTCTCTTCAGTTATGATCACTGAGTATCTGTCAGCAGAGATTCTGTGTCACCATTTCTTTGTTCCCTCTGTTCCAACTCATTAACTTATGACATGTTTTTTGTTGTTTTCTGGCATTTCCTTATTTTCAAATTAAAAACTCTGAATTTTTAAATCAAATTTTCAGGGAAGTTTAGTAAGTTAAAGAATGATTAATATGCAAAGTTGGACCATCTGCTAATACTCACATGTCTTTACTAAAATTTACTTAAATATTTTTCTGTTTTCCCAGTTGGACTGCTGTTTATAAGCAGAGTCTATTCCGTGTTTTGTAACAAGTGCAAATTGTCCTACTTTCCCTTTTCTGAATAGCAATAATTCTGCAGTTATTTGTTTATTCTTTGTAATAACGCATTTAAACTTCTCTGTCATCCCGCCAGCTGAAACAGGTAGAAAGTACGAACTTTTGCTAAAATTCACTGAAGTTTTAGAGCTATCAAAGCACTTGGTTAGAATGTTAGTTCCAGCTATATTATTTTATTTAATTTTGTTTATATTCTGTTGATGACATGAACAGTTCTCTTTTTTTTAAGTGAATACTTTTTTATCTTTGAACTTCCATTTCTGAGAATATTGCTACACATCTGTCCTTTTCCCTTAGCCATATTAAAATATCAAAAACAGGCATGGATGTGTGCAAGCCATGGTCCTTTCTGAAGAGTACAGCCACTGCAGCATTACTCAAATCCATTCTTACCAGTGTCTCGCCAAGTTTAAAAACAAAGCATTATTTATTTATTTAAAAGAAAATATTCCACCACATCTCTTTTTCTAAATTACTAATCTAGCTTCACCTTTATAAATGCATTGCCTGATATATTCTTTAGTTTCTGTTGCTTTTTGAATATGTTAATATTATTTCCAAATCTGTTATCTTCAAATTTTTGTAGCTGAAACATCTGAAATATTCTGAAATACCACACACCAAATAAATCACTTATATTTTAAGATGTGGGAGTTCTACACTCCCACATGTCTCTCTCCTGATAGGGGAAGTCCTTGTTACATAAAAAGACAAACAGGACTCTTGGTTGTTCTCCAGGTTTGTTTACTCTTTCCTTATCAGCAATTTCTGCACACCAGGCTTTACACCAACCTAGCATGAAGGAGAAAAGACACCAAAAAGTCTCAAACACACAGAATCAAGGTTCTCTTAATTTACCCAATTATCACCAAGAACGTACGTGATTTCTACTTTTCTACCAATAATTAACTAAATTCTATTCACGTAACTCTGCACTGCGGTAAATCCCAACCAGTCACCCAGCACCGCAGAATATGGAGTAGGTGAAGAAGGAGGAAGAAGCCTAAAAACGACAAGGAACCTCCCTCTTGTCTTCATCTACTTACCATTCTAGCAAACCCCAAAATCTACATCTCCCACCCTGTGATAAATTACATATTATGCCTTATGCTGGTATCTAATTTGCATTCTTGACAATGCTGCCTCATCCCAAAGCCCAGGAAGCCCTTTCCATGGACCAAGGTTAAAATCAGTATTTGTCAGAGGGTTTGGATTCTTTAAAACATGCAGAGAAATACTCTCTGCATTCTGGGTTCCAACGTAAGATAAGCATATCTACAACACTTAACAAGTGCCCAAGGCCACTTGTCTTATTTGTGTCCCTGGGCACCTATTTTATCTCACATTTTGGCACTTTTTACTGTAAAACTATACTGATATCACACTATGTAGGCAAATGGAGTGAATCAAATAAGTCATTTAATACCAACACATATACAGTGTTGCAGATTAGTTGCAGAATTTTACTAGCTTATTAAAAAAAATGCTAAAAAGTGGCATGATTTTCTTGTCACAGTTCTCCTAACTTGTTTCATTATCCACTAAAATAATTTTCAACAAGCAATTCACTTAGCAGTAAGAAAATATCTTAATCCTCTCCTGCAGTATCAAACTGGCATGTAAGAGGCAACCCTGTGTGTCATTGCTTCAGTGAAAACAACTTATGCAGCAGTCCTAGAGCTGAAATGGGTGCATAAGCAGCTACATATAATCTGCAGTGCTTGTGTGAGAGTGCGGTGGGGACAGGTAAGGCTGTGCTGCGTGTGAATGGGTGAGCATTCATCTGTTAGCACAGTAGAATTGGAAATGTTTCTGCAGCCTATCCTTGGCTGAGCATTGTAGCCTATATTTGCAGCAGAAAAATGCTAAATACACTCTGCAGCCTTTGTTTTTTCCTTTTTCTGACTAAAAAGAGTATATATTTTTATGATTCACATTTCACATGAATAACAAATATCCTGGAAAATTTGTAAAATATATTGTTGCAGTGCGAATTCTGTGTTTTATTATGTAATTTAGACTCTCCTACCCCTACCCCCTATGTGCATGTTTGCTGTGCTTATTTGTTGTAGTTTTGCACCTTTGTATTATGTATGGTTTGTTCCAGTGTCCCCTGTTTCCCTGAGTTGGTCCTATCCTGGCATTCCCCTAGTTCTGTCTACAGCACATGTCAATCACCTAAGCCCTATCCCCCTTGTTTTCCCATGTATGGTCAGTTCCCTTCCCCTATTCCAGACCCTTCTGTGTCAGTCCTTCCCCAGGTCCAATCCTGCCCCATTACCTCCCTTTGCCCCACCTAGGTTCCCTCAGTGATAGGTTGATGNCTTCCCTCTGCCTTGCCACACAATTTCAACGCTTGCTTTAACCCCGTGAAAGGCACGGCGTGACCCTGGCGCCGCCAGCCTTGGCTGCATTTGGGACTGAGCTGGCACAGCCTCTCCTGAAGTGCCCACTCGTGACGTGCTGTGGGACCGGGTGGAGAGACCGACCACCGCAAGAGCTGGCCAGGGAAACTGCAGTGCGTCAATATATCTCATGGACACAATGAATTTGAAAAATCAGTTAGTTTAATTCTTTTTCCATGCACCTTTTCTGCTTTTCCCCAGACTATCCTGTCCATCTTGAGTGCCTTGTAGTGGAATCTGTAGGGTTAGTACATCATTTTCATCAGAGCCCTTGCGCCATGATGGAGAAAGATGCTCATTGAGGGAAAAAATCTGGTTTCTCTTCCCAACTTCTCCATTTATTGTCTCAAATTTTATTTGTCATTTAGGGCTTGACAGACACATACAAAAATGTAGGTGTAGCAAATCCTGTCTTTTAAACTTGCTGGAAGTGTGTGCAAGTACTCACCAAAGTGTACCTTTACCCAAGGGGCTACATTCCTCCCATAGTGGAGGTCCTTAATGCTTTTGAATTTGCAGATCCCTAGGATTTTCCCAGCAGAGATGCAGACTCTCACAGCCTCTGGCAGGAAGCCTGTCACTATGATTTACATTTTGCAACTCCTTTAGACGTAAATTGTTGGCCATTTACGTATAGGGCATCACTATGCCATAGAAGAAACAATCTTGAGATCCTGCCTTGAATTGCTGTCAAATCCGTTGATTGTGGAGACAGCCTAGGAAGACTAGCATCATTAGGCAAAAGCTGACTGTATAAATACCCCCTGATCTCTAAAGAAAAGTCCAGACTCTATTGGACATCAATATTATGCTTGGTTTGTTGGAATAAGAACCACAAAAACCCACACAGGAAACTCCTACAACTAGCAGTAGAAAAAGCTACATTAAGAACAAAAATGTTAAAAATCAATTTGCTTAGGCACCTTAATTTGGACTGTAGTTGTGATCTAATCTGAACTTTTATATTGACCAGTGGCACCCATCCTAAAAGTGAAGGAAAGGGAATATTTTTCTTACATGTGAAAGATGACATTTATACAAAATGTGGAATATACAGCTTCAGTTTCATCTCACCTAACAAAGTCCTGAAACACATACTTCTTGTCCTCTTGTGTCATCATCTTTTCATACTGAGAATGACAGTGATGTTCAGTTCTCTAATTTTGAAGGGCACTAAACCTTGGAATAGGGACCAGATCTCATGTGTACCCTACCGTTTAACTTACATACCTCTTCTACATTAACAGACAGAATTAAAATTGTTGCATTTTTAAATGGGCCTGGTCTTAAAGGCAGGCTTGCAAAGCTAGAAACTAAATGGCCTGTTCCTGTGGACAGTGAGCAGCTCCTGTGTATCCTAGCAGCAAAACTTCTAATGGCTTGGGACCTCTACAAGCAAAGTCCCCAGAATAAGTAACACAGCCCTCGGGCCTGTAGACTGATGAACAGAGTTTTTCAGAATTACAGTTCTGCTGCTTGATTTCAAAAAAACATGTATAAATAACTTGTCAACCAGTGATGCTTGGTTACAAAATCGGTCTATCAGTCTCAGGTGTTCTGCACTGTGCCATGGATCTGCCTTACTATAGCCAAGCCGGTTTTGCTTCTCAGAATTCTGTGTCTTGGAGATTAGCCTGCTGATCCTCTTGTGGCTGTTACTTCTTTGATGTCTTGTCAAGCAAAATCCCTGGTTCAGTGCCTCTTAATTCTCTCTGTTCTGGTGTCGTAGAAGAGGTTTCATCTGTATATCTAAAGCATGCCTGGGGATGGTTAGGGACTGGATGAATAGCTGTTGTGCTCTCTATGCTGTTTGCTGGTAGCTATGCATTATACCATCCTCATTATGATAATTCAGTTTATAAGACAGCAGGTCTTGCTGTCTCTGGGCACCTTCCAGTTTCCTATGGCTCTGACTTCAATTCTTAACATTAGAAGAATAGCTTTTCAGCTGAGTGAAGTGCCCAAGTGTCTCATTTGCATTCTGTCATTTTAGAGTGACAAATACAGATCAGGAACTGTATCTGCAGTCTTTTATATATGTTTTCAGTTATTCTGACACTCTCTGCCTCTTCTAAATTGAGAGTAAGAGGGGCTTGTGGTGCCGCATCTAAATACATACTCTTTGCAGCCTGTGTGAACTCCTGTGCTTTCACTTGTTCGCCAGTGTCAAAGCATTTCACTTTGTCAGATGCACCAAGGAAGATGAGTTCCATGTAGATAATCAGCTATTTAGGGGGAAGGCTAAATAATAAAACCACCTCAGAAAAGTGCATATCAGACTGCAGAACATGTACAGACTTTTTGTTACTCAACATAAAAGATATTTAGGCCTCCTCTCCATTTTAAAGAGATTATCACTCTCTGTGGGTGCAGTTCTCGTTGGCTTCATACAGAACATGCACTGTGTTCTATGTGCCAGTCCAGTGCCTTCTGTACTCTAGAGTGTATAAAGTGTACTTTATATACTCTAAAGTGTATAAAGAACCAGCTGAAGCTTGGTTAAGATGCATCAAGTTTGCTGAAATTGCTTTAAAAAAGCCACTAAAACCTCCCCAAAGTGTCTATGCTCTCATTGGTGTCCTTGGACACCCAAGTTTCAGTTCAGATGTGTCTGGGTAGTCAGTTATGTCACAGGCCTCACAAGAGATGTAGAACTCTTTGGATTATCTTTGGAGATCAAGTTATGTCACATCACTGGGGATCACTTAGTCACATAGGTTTAACAATGCCTTTTATTATGTGAACATGGGGTTTTTTTGATAAGCTAGCCATCAAGAAGAAATGTAAGGCAAGTAAATCCTTGGCCCAGTCTGACCAAGCTCCATGGAGAGTTTAACTTCCTGGTTTACACTTACATTTCAGTGTCTCTATTCAAGCTGTAACCCATTCTTAGATCCTGTGATGCTCAGGAAAACTCGGCACTGAGTCCGAGTCATGGCATTTTTTCCAGTGCTTGGAACAGTGTCAATAACACCACAGTGACTTGTGCATCTTTATCCAATGTAAAATTTAAAACCTTAAAAATGTAAAACCTTTCATTTGCTTTCAGACTGCTTGTCATTTTAGCAGAGTCACCCTTCTTTGAAAAAATGCTCTGATATCTCCCTTTGAGCAAAATCTCTGGGCTAGCATGGTTGTCTCCCTCTTTGTCCATTCTGTGCCCACTGCTGCTCACTCCAGACACTGTTCAAACACACTGGGGTCTTTTTACTTTACATACCTTTTGTGTCAGCATGGATGTAGACAGTTACTTATGGGGGTTTTTTTTGATGTTTTAGTACTGTGTTTTTCAAGTCTTCTTTGTCTTTCGGTTCCTCTTTTTTGTCCTATTCTGTTAAAATGTTGGTCTTCCTTCCTTAGACTTTGGCCTGCTAAGAGCAGTTTACCCAGAGCTGCAGCTCCCAGTCTTACTGTGAAAGGCTCCCAAATACCAGTCACAAATTCATCCTTTATCTATAATATTCACAAGTATTGAGTCCTCAGCCTTTAATTATTTAGACTTACCCCATCTCAGAAGAGCTTTTTTACTCTGGGCTTTAACTGCTGTGTTTTTTCACTCAGTATTTCCTTAGATTGTGCTGCTCAAGCAATGTGCTTGTGCCTTGCTGCAGAATACACATATGGCAAAGCAAACAGAAGCCTTTTGGCAAGTTATAGAAAATCTGAGCTGACCATGACAGGTAACTGGAACCCAGCAGACCTTAGGCCTCCTGCAAGGTGCAGACGTGGGTCCTAGCCAGGAAGAGGACAATTAAAGAAAGCTACTGTAATCACTAGCTAAAGCTAGAAAAATGTGAGGCTTTTCCACAACAGAATTAATTTTACTTTTGGTGCTGTTGTAATATATATCCTGTTAGTATCATCAGGAGAGCATGTCTTTTCTAAAAATGTCAAGTGTTCTTATTTCTATTTAAACTAAAACCTGAAATGAAAACTAGAGGGTTAGATTTATTTTTTAAATTCATTTTTATAAGCCTCAAATCCCTATTTAAGAACAGTCAATTTCTCTTTGTGTTTTGAAAGAAAAATAATACTGCAGAGAGCATAAAAGACAGAGGGTATAATGCTAACAGTTAATGAAATAGTAACGTATTTCATTATTATTTCTAATAAGATGACAATGCTAAAAATATTCTTCGTGTTCATAAAAAGTTGTAGCCATATTTCAATCAATAAATTCACTTAAAACATGCACAGATTATATTCCTAACAGTTTATTTACAATAATATGCTATTTTGACACTAACCGTGTGTTTGGCAATTTGCATATTTAATTTAGGCATTAATTACTTGTAGACTGAAATGCACAATTTATACTAGGGTTCTTTGATGTTTTCATGTTTGAAATGACAGAAAGAACTGTTGGGAAGCTGTGATGCTTTCAAGGCCTTTCTGTATATTTAAGTATTGTATCCAGCTCATTCAACCTTATTATAAGCCTTCTGATACTGCTAACACTCATAAAAACAAGTGAATACGCTGAGAATTTCAATTTCCATTAAAAAGCATCGCTTATGTCTGGGCTGATTTCTCTTCTACTAGGTAATACCCATCTTTAGGGATCAGTGAGCTCTCAGCCTTTTTGGTTAACCCTCCTTGTGTCCAGCAGCCTGCCAGCGTGGCTGTGGCAGGCCTGCTCTATAGGAATAGAGGAATCACTGTAGGAATCTCTTTAGGGCTACAGGAATCACCCAAGTGGCCCTGTGGTTTTCTGGTGCTGTTATGCAGATGTTTGCTCATTGTACACCTGTAATCATGTGTAATGCATAGGAGAATGTGTAGTGCACACAAGAAAAGGTGAGAGCCCTGGGGTTTTGTGTGTGTCTCCCAGTGATGGAGAGGACTAGGATATGCTTTGCATTTGAGGGCCATTCCTTACAAATGACACTTATTGCTGTGCCTCCTGTGTGAATAAGACACCTTCTTAAGGAATGCAGACTTGGTTTTCTGCCTTCACAGATGCTACAAGAATTGTATGCCCAAGATGCAGGAAAAAAGGAATTCCAAATATTTTCCAGTTCTAGAGCATCCAGGAGGGCTGTGCTTGCCTGTTTTCAATCCTCCTTTGTTTCTGCTGTTGCCCTCTCTTGGAGACAGAGCATTGGAACAGGGGGACTTTAGGCTGACCTGATGTTCCTGTCCTTGGGTCCTTACATCCTTCTTTATAATATGGTGAATTTAGGATACTGATGATCTTTTAACTACATGAAATATTATTAAAAATAGTTGGATTTTTTTTTTTCCAGAAAATCAGAGCCAGAATTTATGTGCTGTTCAACAGAAAAAATAAACAGGTGGCATTTTGTTAGTGACATACCAGCTGAAAGGTCATAATGTGTATAATGAAAAGGGCTGTTACAGCAGGACATTTTTCATGTGTCATTAAACTAGTCACTGACAATAATATTTCTGCTGTACAACATCTTAAATTGTCTCTAAGAAATAATACTGTGCTGTGCATGGATTTGTGCTAGCAAGACCTTCTATCTTGATCTGATATTTAGTTTTTAACAGAACTGGCCCACAGAGTGGAATCAGTTTGCACTGGTACAGTTGCAGAGATATGGTCTGTATAGCTCCTAGACATTGCAATATTGGATATGTAATAATGAAAAATGGATAGCACAACGTTCAAGGACACATTTACATGTAACTGTGCACACTTTTAAATAGGCATAACAAAAATGTTTACAAGGTCTTGAAAACAAAGATACCACTTGTAAAGTTAAAATACAATTGCCATTCATATTAATTTTCATCATTATTAGCTCTTAAGGAGAGTTGCCTCTTCCTGACCCCTATAAAAGTCTTTTAGAAAAGGATATCAGTATATTAAAATGTATGCTTTTTCAGAAAGGTTTTAATCTGCAACAAGTAACTTTACCTTCTTAATTGTCCTTACAGCATCTTGGTGAACTTGAAGTCAAATTACCAAGTTAGGTTGTAAATCCTATCTGTTGCATTATTTAAGCAGGATGGAAATGCTTCTTTTGGATTTAAGTAAAATATGTCTGTGAAAATAAATTGTATAAATCTAGAAGTAGTGACATCTCACTGAAATTTTGCAAAACTTGCTTGCAGTGATGTGTTAAAAAATGTGATTATATAACTGATAGAGTGAAAAGTCAAGCAGGTCAATTATCTTTTTAAAGATTTTTATTTTTCTTCATGAAGATTCTGCAAAGTCACCAATTTGAAGGATGCTGTAATTCTATTTGTATAAAGGAAAAAGATAAAAAAGCATAAAACATTTTCTACTTCCAGAAGCTTTACATAATCCTCAAGTCTTTGCCAACTGTTATTTTAGCACCTTCAAAAGAGACATGGACTTCAAAATCAGATTCACATTGCATTTCTAATTGGAATCGACCCATATGGGTTCAGTTCTATGTCAAGACTCAGATCTAGCAGAAGAGTCATTATGAAAGCAATGGGAAATCTTTCACAGATAATCATAAATTTTGTCACTAATGCAATTTTGTAAATACATTGAGCAAATGTGTGTATCTTACATTTGTGTTCTTGTTTTCACAGTGCATACATTATAACAGACTTCATGGGCATCAGGAATGAAAATTTCATGAAGGTAGCTGCAGTTGGGACTTGGATGGGAGATTTTGTGACAGCATGGATGGTAAGAAGCATAATTACATTTTAAAAGGAAAGGAATATGTTTGTTGCTTTCAAGGGATAGAGGAGAAGAGAGAAAACTCGATTTCTCTAAGTGAAGTGTTTCAACCCAGAAAAGTAAAGAGTTAACAAACACATAATGGCAGATATTCAACTGACACTCCTGAAGTTTCAGTTAGAATGTATCAGAGAGATTTTGTTTGTCTCTGAGCCAGAGTTTTGCCATTGACCTCTGCACAGTGGCCCTTCTTTGCTATGAAGTAGCATCAGAACTTGCTGTCCCTTGAAACAGTGAGTAACAGCTAAAGAGAAATAAATTTCATGTAAAGAATTAGAAAGAGAAGAAAAATTAAATTGAAAGATGTGATAGAGAACGATGGATTGAGAGAAGGAAAGCAAGCCACTTACATTCCAGGATTTGAAGGCAGTCTGAAACTATCTGATTAATTTTGTATCTAATTTAGGACTTAAAAAATAAATTTTTTACTTGGATTATACTTGTTACTTCTGAAATATGTGCAAGCCAAAGATCAGCTTAGTGAAAGAGAACCAGAAAATGACAGCTAATTTTTAGGAACAAAATAAAGCATCTGCACATTTTAATTGTTCAGAAAAAGCATTTCTTAAACACAAAGTGATAAAAAAGTGAATTTAATTATTTTTTACGATTAAGTTTTTAAGATTAGGAAAGATTTATAGCAATTGTATTTTAACCATGTCTTCTACCGTCCATATTTGGAACATACTGTACAACAGACAGAAGGGGGAAAAAAAGCATCTAGGATTTTTTCAGGATGCTGTTCAGTGTCAATGGTTTGTCCAAGACAAACTGTACTCTGTGAAATGGTGGCCCTGAAAAGCAAGTACAGAGAAAGTAATTTGTATATGCTTTACAGTAAGGACACCACAGAATTGTTGCCTTGACTAATGTTGACAATTAATGTGGACTTCTTCTGAATTGGTAATAAAATTCACAGGTACTTCTGAATACCTTTAGCTTACTTTTTTCTCATGGGCTTCCTCATTTTTATTCCACTATCAAAGAAGAGATGATGCATAAGCTAAGCTGAATTGAAAGAGACCATGTGCATCATACATATGTGAATTAGGGCTCAGTGACAGATTAAAGATAAATTGTATTACATTGGGTAATGTGGGTTTTTTCAGTCCCTCTTTTCTTGTTTCCATAAAAAAAACCACTGTTATGTACAACACTGTATAAAACGTGGAAATGGTTGATTCAAAAGGCATGAGAATCCTGATCATTTTCTGGATACTCAAAGCCCTGTCAGTCTCTTCAGCAGTGGAGTCACAATTGGATTGTTCCACAACAGATTCCAGCAGCAAATGGAGTTATCACTGAAAAATGGGAAAGAGACTAGAAGAAACTACAGAGGTGGTTTGATTAGAGGAGACTGTTTGTTTAGATTAGTCTGGTTCTATTACCTTTCAGGGAGAGTAGAGAACATGGGATTGGAGGGTCAATGTGTCTTAGGCCATGTTTTGATTGCATGAGGAGAGTTAAGAGGTTTAGTGATTCGTGTTTAGGTCTTCAGAGCAAAAGAGAATAGTGATATTACTTCTGCAATGCAGATCTTTAGGCAAAGTATATCAACCAGGCAATGGAAATGACAGTGTTCATGAGCATGCCTGGGAGCATCAAACAAAACTACCATTTCAGATCCCTACCTGTATTAGTAAAAGAGGAGATTAGATGTGTATGCTGGTTCACGGGCATGTTCATTGGTGCAAATCATCTCCCATGGTGTCTAACTTAAGCAATCAGTCTTACTCTATATGAACAGAAATTGCTGTGGTATTTATATTTGAATTTGCTTGACCTTCCACTTATAAAGCCCAGCATGGAATTGATGTCAAAGTAATATGAGTCTTCCGTGATATTATATTTTGTGAAGTTCCCTATATTTTTCAAAACATAAAAGAAAAAACAAACCTGTGAAGGAACCTTTGCACATCTTCCCATTCACAGCAGTGTTTATATTTTCTAATGTTTAAGAATTTCTTTTGAAGAAACCATCCCTCCATAGATTCCAAAGCAGAAGATAAAAACAAGGAAGTAGCCTTCACTTCACTGAATTTGAACCATACTGGAATCAGGATCTTATTTCTTATTTAATTGGAAAGTTCGGAAATAAACAGAAAGAAAACAGATGGGATTCTATTTTAAAAATGAATAATCAATAAACTCTACTATTACCCCAGGACAGTGAGGAGTGGCTTATTAAATCAGGAAAGTGATTGAAAATGGAAAATATATTTTGGATCACTGTTTTAGATTATAAAGGCAGAAGTAAAACTTCCTCCTCAACTCTTCCTAGCTCACTAAATAGTTTGGTGACTGGATCTGACACAATTTCTAATAAGATCAGCAATATTATTTCCATTGTGTGTAATGAGAATGGGGCCATGCTGTGGGTGCACAGAACCATCTCCTCTGTACCTCTGAACAGGAGCATCTTATATGAATAAATATTTTTGCTGAAATCTGTAGTAAGTGGTAGATATTCTAAAGTCTTTGAAGAAGGGAATGGGTTCAGTACACTGACTGTCCTTCTGAACTTTTCCCTCTTTGAAGCGATGTAAATACATCTTGCAATCCTGCAAGATACCTGCTGGGACATGCCCTCCTCCTCCCATAAAAAGTGTATTGTCCTCATGGAGAATGCTTTTGCGGCAGACACCACAGATTTTAGCACAGTAAGGCACCTTTGAAGAAAGGCTGGATTCCACCCAGAGCAGCTTACAAACTAGCAATTATGGCTGCCTTCTGGGAGAGTGCAAGCAGGCTGAGGCAGGGCAGAGTCTCTGATGGTTAGAGCAGCCTCTCTGTAAAGATGAGCAACCTGCTGCAGCTGTGTTTTTGTGAGCATGTGGGGTAAAGCACACTCAGAGAATAGCTGCAGGAGTGGGTAGCACTGAAGGGTGACACAGTGAACAGAGTAGTGTTGGCTTTCAGACTGTCAAAACTGTAGTTCCCTTTTGGTGATGGCTTTTTGGACTCTACAGAGATTGGCCCTGAGCTGTGAACGATACTTGTACCACATGGAGGGCTTTGCCATTTGTATTATAGACATATAGCTGCCTACAAACCCTACATACACGTGTAAGAGTCTGAAGAGTACAAGTTTAGAAGCTTGTTGCATCTTTCTTAGACATTGCTTGCTAGGATTATCAGAAGCTGAAGAGGTTGTCTTCAGCCACTGTCTGGTACTGATCTCTATGAATATACCAGGCTAATTCTCCTGACAAGGGATCCTGTTCCTAATTGCCTTCTTTCTGTTGAGATTCTCTTTTCCCGTGTTGGTTGCTAGAGAGAGCTGGGAACATTTGAGAGATCACTGAGCAGCAGACACTCTGCCTGCTTCTGTAATCAGAAACAGTGATAAACTCTAGGGATGGTTTAGTATATTTTTCATCAAACTAGTGTTTACCACATATGTACCAGCACATTCTTTTTAAAAAGAGAAGCCAGGAATTTTCTCATCACTGTACTTTAGCAGAGTACTTGACACAATGAGTGTGAACTGAATATTTGTAGCAATTCCTTGACTGTTCTTTTTTACACCTTTGCTTGATTTCAGTTTGACTTCTCCCTTGTGTGGGAGGATGAAGACTTCTGGGACTATTTCTCTTTCATCATCTTAGCAGAAGAATTAGTAGGAAGTTAGGAAGTAGTTCTTCCAGCATAGTCTGGGTGGCAGAATGAGAGATTGTTCTGCTGATCCAATGCTGACCAAGACACATCGTACCTACATGGATGGATGGATAGATAAGGAGGTAGAGACCTTCTGCCTAAGACTTGTCAGGACATAGTATTGGGATTTCAAAAAGTTAGTTCTGAGTAGTGAATCTACACCTCCCTTTCCTCATTAGTGGAACTGGATAATAACTCCCATATGCACAAGTTGCCTGGGCTTCTGCAAAGTCTTTTAGGGAAAAGAGTCACTTCATTAGGTGACAACTTTTGGTGGAATGTTCCTCCCCTTGATAAAGATTATCTGATCTTATGCAAGAAGGATTTTCTGTTCTCAGAGGTTTTCAGCACTAGCTGTGAAAGCTTCAGATTTTCAGCCTTATAATTCCAGGGGGGAACCTCACACCATTTTGTGTCCTGGCTTTGCTAGTTGTGAAAGAAATAGATTTTGTCTGTGTTTTTTGTTTTTTTTTAATTTGCTTTCCTCTGTTAAACATTTTTGCCTTTATCCTCTGTGAAGAAACTTTCTGTATTTTCCCATTTTATGGGATTAACGTGTCTTACCTGGGCAGTCCCAGTGTAACCAGTAGAGGGACCTGTGGCTTGTTTATAAAGGATACTCTAAAGGGCTGAAACCTTCCTCAGGATGCTTAATGCTATTAACATCAACAGTTGACAGGTTTAAGTTAATGGTTATGTGCCATGCTATGCAGGGACACAGTAAATCTGGAGAGTCCTAAACCAGAATGTTTTTCTGTCCTATGCACCATGTTAGATCTCAGGCTACATCTGTAAAAAAGCCCCATTCCTTCACCTGATCAGACTAAAAATCCATCCAGACTAGTATCCTACCTCAAACTGTGACTATAAGCAGAAGCCAGCCAGGAGAGTAAGAACAAGCCAATAGAATGTGGTAGGGTCCTCTAATGCTCTCTTGAAATGCATGCAATTTTGTGTATATAATGACTTTTGATCTTAGAATTGTTTTGGGTTTTGCACACTTTGCATTCAACTACAAAGAAGTTCATTCGCCATTTTATTGCCTATGGACTTTCTTCCATATGCACCTTTCCTAGTTCTTCACATTCAGCAAGCCATCATCCTTTTCACTGTGCATAAGTTAATATCATTATAAAGCTTTCTCACCTCACTTCTCATCCATTTTCCCAGGTTGCTTAGGAATATGATGAATAACTCCATTCCCTGCAAAAATCCCTGTGGAACTCTGCTAATGACCTCCCTCCATTGCTAGAGCTGTCTGGCTAACCTACTTACCTTCTGTTCCCTGTCTTTTAATCAGTTATTTATCAATATAAAGACCTTCCCTAAAGCTCTGAGTGTTGAGTTTCCATAGAAGCCTGTGATGAGGAATTTTTCAAAAGCCTACTAGAAAATTCAGCTTTGCCTATTTCAAACACATCTCCTTTATCCGTGTGTCTTGTTGTCCTCATTCAGTAATTCTGTTCTGAAATAACTCCATTCCTGTTGTTTACAGAGCCAGCCACTTAGCACTCCTTCTGCAGCCTTAGATAATCCCCCTGCCATTAAAGAGGTATTTTAACCATGTTGACTGGACCTGGAAGTGCTGTTTGCAGGAAAGACAAAGTCCTGAGCTCTGAATGTGTGAAAGAGTATGCAGATGTCTTCATCTGTCTTATCAGTGAAAGACAGTGAACTTATTTCCTCACGTTCATCTTTCCTTGTCATTACTTTTCTCTGTCCTTTTTTCCTCAACACCTCTTTGTCTAATGGGCTGGCCATCATTTTGCAGGTGAAAAAAAATTAGGCTGTATTTTGTTTTGTATGTTCTTGCATCTAGCAGAATGTTCAGCAGAGCCTGAACATGGCTGTTGCTGTTATCTCAAAGGCAGAAATGTCACTGCTGGTGGTAAGAGCTCTCTTCTGAGTATGGGCCTGAATTCCATGTTTCAGAGAACACCAGCTGCAGGTACATAACCTCCCTTTCCTGAAATCTTACACAGTGTATGCATTTCTTTGGCTGAACAGGGAGCCTCTTTAGTTTTCGGTATTTTCATAATTAGATGGAATTGTTGAATCATAATTTTGAGCACAGAAACATGTGTCTGCTAAAGCAATTGTTTGAATCTGAGCCCCTCTTGGTCTTGCTGAGAAACACCTTTTTTTTTTTTTTCCATTGCCTGCTGTACAGACAGTAGACACAATCTAATTGCTGTAGTTTAGGATTGAAGTACTCAACTGCCCCAAATGTATTCTCACTTGGTACTTCATTTTGAGTTTATAAATGCTGTTCTGGTGTTTGTTTATAAAATACAAGCAAAATGATCTAATGCACTGTACAGGGTAGGGTGAAGTGACGAAGCCCATGCATTACATGTTAATAAATCCATCACTTGATGTTATTGTCTGGTAGATACCTGGTACCTGTAGAATGCACTTTGTGTACTTTCTTCTTTATTAATTTTTGTGATAAGAAGAGATGTTTACTTATTACCATTAAAACATTTCTAATGGCTTGCAATCTCTTGGCAAGAGTTTTAAAAGTATTTGGAGATAATTGCTTTTGACTGTTGCCTCTGTGATCGTGACAAACAACATTTATTTGTAGAGTAGGATAGCAAGCTATTCTGTGATTTTGAAGTGCTTTCCCTGTGTCCATTAAGAGAGAATATTATTCTTGTCCTCTTTTGCTGAGATGTAGCTATGTCAACATCCTAGAGTAATGAAGGGTTCATTACCACTGTGGAAACTAGATTAATTTACCTCTTTGTTTTATTTAATCTCTAAATGTGTATGTGTTGCTAGGGCATGTTCACACAAAGAAAGTAACATTGAAAAGCTGGAAATGCTATCGTATTGCTGAAAATTGCAGACACACTAAGTTATTGCAGTGAAAATACATAGAAAATAAAATAATAATGTGACTAAAAAAATGAAGTTTACTTTAGTACAGGGAAGGACACCAGTTGAAAGAAAACATAGCATCATCATTAAAAATAATAAGGTTTCCAGGATTTTGTATTTAACAAAATACAAAATTAACTATTAGACTAAAAAATAGCCAAAAATGTTCACTCTTAAATTTACACAGTTCTTGGAAAGTAATTCTTCAATCCAGGAAATTCTGTTTAGTAAAGAATAGTGTATAGGTTTATTTGCAAGTAGTGAAGAATCCATTTGGATGCACATTACAAGGTAGTTTGAGGAGTCAGGAGTCTTGAATGACTGGCACCTTTTTTAACTCATGCCTCTGTCAAGGATTGGGCATGACAATTTAGATTATGATCAGCGTCAATCTTCTTGATTGTTTCTATTCCACTGGCATATCAAATGACAAAATAAAACTGTAATTGAATTTGCAGCAGCATCTGAAGTGCGGTACAGCTAACAACTCTGCTGTTCTTGAGTAGTGGAAATGAAATTGGACTAGGGAACATGAACTGGAAGGAGCAAAATGGATGACACCTGTTCCTAAACTCACTTGCCAAGGTTGCACAGAAATGTGACTGATAACATTATGAGTGGCAATATATTTCTTTCCATTCAGTGAGGCATAAAAAAGCCAGTTGCCCTTTTTGTTCACCTGTGTATATTGTTTTGGCTTTCATTCCTTTTCTTAAGGGCCAGTCCAGTTGCAGAAACATTCTGTAGCTAGTGATTCTATCTCCAGGTGATAACCACTAGTAAATTCATCAGTGCAATGGCAGTCCAAATATATCCAGTCATATGAGATCTGCTAATTTTGTTTTTTCCAATTTCTGGGGCATGAATGTGCTCGCATTCTGCTCTGCTCCATGACTGCCACTTAGTTATATAAGGTGGAGTGTGCCTGGTGTCATCTGAGTTCATCCAATCATCCCATCAAGTCAGATTGCACTATTATTTATTCATTGATTGATGGTGTTGCCATCTGTTCATATGCTCTAGATTATAATTATTTGCCTTTTCAAGCTTGATCTTTTTTTTGTATTCCCTTGTTACTTTGTCATTTCAATTCTGACCAGGCATTGCCAGAGGTGTTACTTCATCCCTGTCTGTTTCCCAGGCAGTGAGCTCCTTCAGCTCATTGTTTCAGCAGTTACCTTTGTTGATTACCATCTTCTGGGCTCTAAAACATGTACTTAGTATAATCTTGCGGTAAAAGCCTCAGGAGTTTTTTTAAGAAGGCCACAGCTGGCTCTGCTTTAGAGCTTAAGAGTAAGAAATGCAAACTCCAAAGCTGGGCCCCAAAATATCTCCTAGAGTTCCTCCAAAGCAGCTACTGACATCTTCTAATGACAAGCAAACATAGTAGGAGTTCTTTCAAATAGGTGCAACATTTTCCCAACTATCTTTTTTAGAATTTCAATGCTTATAAACTCATACACATCTTTTTGTGACCTTGTACACACTTTTCTTGCAGTCTGGATCCTATCTGAAAATACAGGAAGGGTCATATCAAATATTAATAGGAGAAATACTGTTCTCCAGATATTGTAGAAGTCAGAAGACAAGGTGTAAGGAGAAGATATTTTTTCCTGCAACTCAAATCCTGTCCGATTGATTTGTATTGTAGCTTCAAGGAGCCATAGAGCTTTAAATGAGACTGGAGGTCCTCTATTTTCTCTTCCTCATTGATATACTCTCCTTTGCTCTTTTTCACGTGGAATGATATTTGCTTCTTTATGATATTTATGCAACAGATCTTGATATATCCTGGTTACATGTATTTAGAAACTGAAGTCAGAGTAGCATAAAAATTAAAGTAACTATGCAGCAATTCTGCATTCTGACATGATGTACTCCTCAGAAATGGTGTGAATGAGTGGGTGTCAGAAGTGCTGGAGAAGTGGGACTCTAGAAATAACATGTTCTTACTGAAGATCTTTGAGTACAGATGGCAAATGTGTAAACTGTTGGAGTCTTTAAGATGGACACTTCCTCTCTGGAACAGTCTGGTTCTGGATGAGATTACAGCACAAACCTTTTTCACTGACTGGGGGAAGGAAATAGTTTTCTTTATGAAACTGAAATTGAAACAATTGCCTCAATATATTGGCTAAGATGTGCAATTGGGAGCTCTATTATAAAATGGAGAGAGGTGGTTTAAAAAGTATTGTGAAAAGAGTATTGGATTGGCCACGCACACTCAGATGAAGATCTGTACTGGATTAAATATATGGTGAAGTAAGACCTTCTGTATCTACAGGGAGAGATTAGCAGCAGATGGCAGTGGTACACAGCAATACATTTCTTTAATTCTGAATTCTTTCAGGATCTGTGGAATGAGCTATTAGACACTGTGTAAAGGGGAAAAAAGAAAAGAAGGATGTTTTGTTAAGAAAAACATAGCACTCATTCCTAAAATAATGTTGAGAATGTTGTACATAGTCCATTCTTCTCTACAAGAAAGAGCAAGGTTAAAACTGGTAAATTAAGGAAGACACTATTTCTGGTCTTAAATTGCATAATTTTGATGGGGGGGTGTTCAGCTGAGAAACTTTCTCTCTGATGCTGTTTTGTAGAGAAAATGTATTTAGAATATATTCAGAAAGTAATGGTCTAAACACTCAAGTTACCAGAATACTACTAATTTTGTGTTGCATTATAATTAAAGTTGAAAGATTGTTCTCACAACATCTGCAGTACCTTAGAAATTGTATTTCATGTTATCATAGGTCAACCCACAGTATATCAGCAGAGCAATTAAACAAGTGCTTGAGTAAATACAGCACAGAGTTAATTTTCCTGTGCAGTACTGTATAATATATGAATTGTAATACGGTGTGAGAAGTCTTCTCTTAACAGCCCTGCTATGAATCCTGAATTGAATTGATCAAGGAATCCTGACTTGTGAGTGAAGTCACTAACTCCGTCTTGCACGTATGAAGAAATCTTAGAAACTGTCAAACTTAGACTTATGATACTCCAGCCAGGTTATTTTTTTTATATCCATACTTGTGATTGTGCTCAAGAAAGAATGAAAATTTGGTATGTTGAAACCTAGTTTCTACGAAAAAAAATCAGATGTGTTTGCTTCTGAAAGCTCTTTGCTGTCAAAACTCGAATCCAACTTGGGTGCAATTCTGCTGATTGTATCAGACTTAAAATACACAACTGCTTCTTAAAAATTGAGTTATTAAAAAGTTTCAATGGTTTTGAATTAAAATTCATTATAAAACTTCATTTAATAGAAAGCACTCAGTAAGATGAACCTAATCTCTTCTTGGTCTCTTTTTATTGTTATTTTACATTACTTGAAGTGGGAACTTGAAGTACTTTTTCTAATGGATAGAGAGATTGTCGAGTTTCACTTAAACTTTTCTAAGTACTTTTAAAACCTCCATTAAAAAGCTATTTTTGTAATTTCTTACAGTACTATGCTTCTCCAAATCACAAAAGAAATCACTGCCTCCTACACTGGCAGTAATAAAAAAGATTTTGCATTTTGCAGACACTAGGGATTGATCTTTATAGCAACTCATGGAGATACGTATGCTAATCTGCCCCTGTTTTACAATAGAAAGCTGAAACAAAGGAAAAGGGACAAGAAAAAGGGAATTGGTGATGGAGCTGAGACAAGACCCTGCTCTCAATTGTGTATTTGTCCCATCCCTGCTCTCCTCAAATCTTTAAGGGAAATTATTTTCTCTTTCCCCACGGATGGCAGGATTCTAAAAGGTATCTGCCTCCACAAAGATGCTGAATAATTTCTTCTATGGAAAATTGCAATGGAATGTATCTGCACTGGAGAGACTTCCAAGTGATGAATGCCCTGGACTGTGCTTCCCTTTTCCCTGGCTTCAGCTGTGTGTGAACCCAGAGTACATGGTTTGTTCTGGACTCATTTCTGGCCTGCCTTCTATTCCACTTTGTATTTCTTTTATAACTTTTATATAACTTTTATAACTGTACCAAAGGGATGGAGTTCATACTAATGTGTGGCTGCAGAGAATCAAGGCATGTATTCCCTTTCTCTTAATTTGAAGAGGTTCTTTGCTTAAATTTTTTGGCTCATCACATGACGACACAAAATTAGTTTTACCACACAACACCCCAATTTTATTGTAAAGAAACAACCTAAGTAGAGTTTTAGACAACATAATCTACTTCAAAATGGACAGAGTCCTGTCAGGAGCATTATCAGAATGAGGACAAATCATGTAGGTGTGATTACATTGGTGTATCACTCACAAAGGTCCAGCACTAGTGCAAGGCACTGCTCAAGTTGCAGCACTTCCTTTTATATCCCATATACCTCCAGAATATTCATGGCAGGTGAGGGACAGGCTTTATACTTGTATAGCTTTACACCATACTTGACTTGGGTCAACACTTGAGCCAGAGAGTGAAGGTGGGATTTGTGTGACCAAGTAGTGGTTTGGTCTCAGAACTGGTAAGATTTGCAACTGGATAGCTGCAGATTTTGATATTTCATTCTGAGCTGATTTTCTGGGTTGTCTTAGTAATCAATGAAGAGAAAAAGGCCTGCTAAGTCATTGGAGTGAGTATATTTGACATCTAAAACGATGCAAATAAATCACATTTTAAAACCACTTACTTCTCTCCACTGGTAATAAAGGAATTATAAGGCAACTCAGATTTAGATAATTACGTTCTAGCTATTAAGGTTTTGTGTCCTGGGCAAACACTTATAGGGGGTATAGAAATGCCAGAAGTTGTCCCACAAACCAGCACAGTTAAAACATGCAATGGTTTACTGTTAAACATCACTCAGGAATTAAGGAAGGTAAAGGAATACTTCCAGAGTGTCAAGACTTTCCTGAAGAAACATTAAAAGCATTTCACATAAAGTCAAAAGTTCTTACGGCAGTGAATAAATTAAACCATAAAACAAATAAACTACCAAGAATCCACATGGAACAGCAGTGTGAAATCAAGGATTGTATGGACAGTAAAGAGAACAAGCACGTCAGTGTATCCTCCAGAACTTTAAATTTTGCCTTGAAGTTAGGAAAATTGCTGCGAAGAAATGTTATTTAAGTTATCTAAATTTCAAGACTCATTTCAAAGGATATCAGGCATTAGTAGATAAAATCATTTGTGTGTGTCTGTGTGTTCCTGAAAGGCAACTTTTTTTGTGTTCTGTTGTTACTGATACAAAACAGCCTTAATCTTTACAGGGCAATGGAAGGCAAACCTTTATGACTAAGCTGATCTGTGGCCACAAAGAGCTTTGGCTCATTGATTTCTCCTGAATTTCCTGTCCTGTGGTGATTTCCATGTATATTCTCATTGGCGTGACCAAAGCCAGACTGGGCCTGTATCATCGACTAAGTTTGTCCATGCTTTGCTAATCTACTGTTTTCCTTGATTTAACCTATTTACAAGGTTATCTTAAGCTAGTTGGTAGATGAAGGACTATTAAATGAGTAATATGGTGTAGTGAGACCTCCAAGCCATTCTTACATTACATGGTGCTGCCCTGTTGGGTTATTGAAGGCTATTTAGCATTCACTGGAATAAACACTTCTATTGCAAAAATGAAATCTGAGTTACTAACAAGCATTACAAAAATCTAGTTATTTGACAAGAAGGGATGATAAGGAAGGTACTGAGAATTTAGCTGTAATGTGGGGTTTGTATTAAAAGCTCTGAAATCTTACCATTGAATGATTCTGTCTCTAATTGTTACCTCGGAAATCAGCTTTTTCGTCTTAAGTTTCTTTTTTTTAACTCATTGCTTGTCATTCATTTCAAACTGTAGATGCTAAAAAAAGATTGTCTTTTTCTATTCTTATTTCATTTTGTCACTATTCTGGGATATTCTGAGTGGTTCCCAAATAACTTTTATTTCTGGTTCTGCCTGTCTCTCTTCCAGCTGTCATCCTTTGTGTGCATCACACAATATCTTAAACTCCTCGTATTTCCTTCTGTCTTTGTCATTTTTTCATTCTGAATCTCTTGCCCAGTATTTTTACACTGAACAGCCTTTCAATACATATTACACTTCAGTTCTTTCATATGGAATTAAAAATTTTGACCACCTAATTAATGACTTAATCAATCTATTAATTTATTGTACTATCTTCTGTGTTTCACTTTTTGACATCTCTTTGATGTAAAAAAGGTACTGACTGACTTTCACTGGCTGTGTGGGATTTTTGTGAACTGTACAATGCTAAGGCTATGCTGCAATAATAAACATTAGTGCTGATTCAATTTTTTAGCATTAACACAATTGCTTCACTCTCTTCTTATATCATGGGCACTGGAGTAATTCCTTCACACCCCCTATGCTTGCTGTTTTCTTGTTGCAATGATCTAATCTGTTTTGATGCTCAGAGGGGCAGTGTACAAGCTACAGCTCTCCCTGGCACCAAGGACCACCCTTGCTATGCAGTCCTGATGCATATTTTCTGACATCTACATGCTCCTCTTCAGCCTAGGAGAGACCTCTCTGTCAATTGGGTCAATATTATGTAGAAGGTTGAATCCCTTTTACTGAGGTTTTAATCAGAGCCCCACCAGACTATACCAAAGAACCTAAAATTAGGAGATTTACAGGAATACAGCAGGGGCATGACCATGGCAGTCTGCTAGCCAGTTCTAATGGCTATACTTTATAACACTGTTAAAGGAAGTTGTAGGCTCAATCAACCCTATAAGTAACTTCTATCTGTACAGAGTTGCATGAGGTGGGCCATGGTGAATGTGTTCCTTTCTCTGCGGTTACATCTTCACACCTTCTCTTAGTAGTAAAGCACAGATGCTGGTGACGTACATTCCCTGCAACATGTAATGTAGGGCAGACTTGTCAGATAAAACTCAGATTGGCATTAGGAATTTTGATTCATTAAATCAAATTAATTTCTAAAAAAATAATGCATTTCAGAATGGGGTGTACAACTGCAACAAATGATCATTTCATTTTGGAAGAGGAGTAGATTGAATAGCTTGTATTTAAATAAAAATAAATTCTAAAACTTAGTAGTAGCACAGAAAAAATGTATTCACTTCACTGCATTAAGTTGTGGACAGTTCATTAATGAACATTACCAGGCAGCAAAACCTGTCAACATCACAGAAGCACTCCATGCCATCCATGCAGCTATAGCTTGTGAACCTCTATGCCAAGTGTCCTAGCTATCAGCATTAGTACTGATAAAGTCAGAAAAATAATTTTATTACTGATGGCTTCAGAGCCAAGGTATTTTTAAAAGAAAGGTTGGATTCCACATGCATTTTTATAATATAGCTACAGCCTTAGCAAAACTATTTTGTGAGAATGATCATCCCACAACTCTTACAGCAATATTTGTGTAAACAGTAGTGTACAGATCAAGCTCACAAACCAGTAGATTTGGAAGAGCCCTTTAAAAGTTTAAAGAGCGCTCCCACTCCTTGTGCTGTAGCACTGGCTGTAGCTGCTGCTCTGGTTTCAATTAACTTATAAATGTTGAATCCAGCCCCCAGCGTCATTGCATGAGGTCACTTTAGAGAAAAATTGAATTATTCATTGTGTTTTTAAAATTTTTTTAACTTCAAATGTTGAAGAGTTCACAGTCTCTTCTATATAATATACTGAATGACTTCAGAGAGCAGTGTTGATTTTGTTCTTGGGGTTCTGCTGTTGTCCATAAAGCCTTTAGGAAGTTTTTTTGTAGTGTATGATGTCAGAAATGAAATCCCTCAAGTGAATTCTATACATTTGTATTCATGCCAGGTCATCTTATTACCCTAAGGTTTTTTCTCAGTCCAGTTGCTTCCACCAGCTGACACTTCTTTGAACTCTGTGCAGCACTTTTCTTTAGTAACACCCATATCTCAGTTAAGGATAAAGTCCCAGGACTTAAGTGTGACACCGTGATAGTATGAAAAGAGTGTTAAAAGTTCAGTCTCATTCCTTCTGATCCTAATAACTGTTTATGACAGCCTGTGCTATTTTTCTTTCAGATGCTGAAAACACTTGTTAAATTGAGTTAAATTTTTTGAGACTGAATGTTCCTTTCCTTTGACAAAAATATTCAAGAGGATCTTTTTCTGTCCATCTGAAGCACTGCACTGTTTAAAACACAGCACTTCTAAGTGGGCTGCTTTGAATTTCCTATCACTGTTGAGTTCCCCAAAGTAAAAGTAAAAGCACTTTATGGGAGGAGACAGCAGAGTCTTTAGTGATGGTAAGGACCATTGTCTTTCTAGGGAAAGAACTTAAATTGTAATTACCAATAATTCTAATTCAGTGAGCAAGAAATTGGGAAGAATGACTTGAAACTGACATTTCAGTAATTTTCATTGGCCTCAATAGAGGATACGTTTGAGACAGAGGAGGTAGGCAGTTTTCTATGCTTTTTTCCTAGTCTAGGAACCACAAAATAAGAGTGATTTTTAAAGTATTACACCTCTCACTATGTATGTCTATTCTATATTTACATCTGGCAATCATTGTACACTGAAGACTGGTATCCAATCCATCCACTCATTTTGCAGGGTTCAGTTTGGTGGGGAAGAAACTTGATTTGGGAAGGCCTGAGCTGGTGAGATTTAGTAATTTCCCTCTCTTCTGTATGGTAGCGCTCTCACCAAGATTGGGCTGCTGTAAACTTAGATCTTCTGCATTGCTGAGCTTCCCTTGGCTGGCAGCTTCATTGTTCCAAGGGAACAGAGCTGTCAGAAAAGGTCATCACTGCAGAGGGGATGGAAGTCTCTCAAGTACCCAAGGCCAATCCCACAGAGAGTTTTGAGGACCATGGCAATAACCTCCACCTGGACTCTGCGGTCGTGAGGGAGCTTGTGCAGAGACCAGTGTGCCAGAATGATGCATTGGCAGTGGCTTGCATTGCTAAGCAGACTGGCAGCTGTTTTTGTAGCAGTGGGAGTTCTTCTCCCAGTATGTATTTTTCAGTCGTGGATGCTATGAGATGCAGTAATCAATCTGGGGGTCAAACATTTGTGGATCCCTGCTGACAAGTCTCTGTCTGATAGATGCTGAAGAGAAGTATATTTTTCATTCAAAAATAAGCTGGTGTTTAGTAAGGTGGCAGATTTTCTTCATTTCTTTGTGGTCTTTGTTGGGAGTGAAGAGGAAGAGGTAGTAGTTTGACAGGATTTAGCTCTTGTATTCTGTCTATCCCATGTGTCTTCAGAATACTCAGTTTCCATGGGTACAGATTGAGATTTATGGGTTTGCTCATAAGAATTAAGAATTTCCTGTTAAGAACTGCAGTTCAAATTTATCTCTCTATTCATGTCTGTGTAACTAAAGAACAACAGCCTGTCTGTAATCTGATTGTTTTCTGTTTCTCCAGTGTTTTCTTTAGCTTTTAATTTGCTTGAAAATAACAACTGAAAAGTATTTATATTAAAGTAATTGGTGCTTTAAGAAAAAAATATCTGTATCCTTATTCTAAATGAAAAAAGAGGAGATTCACAAGCATGTCTGACAGCTAGACTAACTACTCTGTGCAAACAGTTTTCATGTCATACTCTTGAAATATTTTTACACATAGCATTTAATGAGACCTTGAAGGATTATTCAAAATCATGTGTCTGCAGAGAATGTAGTGCCACACATAGATACTGAATAAAAGGAAGAAAACACACTGCTATCCCATTACTGTAGCATTTTATGGATGTTCTTGCACTCGCTTCTGTTGGTAACAATAAGCAAATCACTTATTTTCAAGTATTTGTGCACCTTACTGATGTTTATAGGCAGCCTACCAACCCTTCATTCATCATTAATGTTAAAATCCAGGAGAAGGAACTTTTTGTGAAGAATGCTGATTAGAAAGGGCATGGAAATTCAAGGTAAGGAATCTGTCTCCTGTGCTCTGTCCAACAAGCCAACTTGCTAACTTCAGCATTTTGCTGCTGCAGCACCTATGTGCTGCTAATGATTACTGCCTGTGCTTATAACTAAAAGGTGTTACAAGCAATGCTCAGAGCATTTCCACTTCCACCTGGTAGTATGTTGCAAGTATATTTTGAAAAACAAGAACATGGGAATAAGAAAACTTAGCCACAGCACAGCCATGTGTGTTAAGTTAGTTATCCAAATCACCCCATTGCATCTTGGTATTTCATGTTATAATTCTGCTGCATTCTCTTGCCTAGTCTATAAAGATAAAGCTTGAAGACAATTAACTGCATCTATTGAAGAATTCAATATGAAGCCCAGAAGAAGAATAAACTGTATTTAAGTCAATAGCTTAAAGGAAACAGCTGTGCAAGAAAATGGCTTTTGAAAAAGGGTGGATCTTGACAGAAGCTCAGATCCCGTATATTTCATCCTTGTTCATTTGTCAACACAAAGGCAAGATAAAACCTTGTGGGATTAAGTAAACTTCATAGCTAAAAATACAGTTTGACACTGCTTGTAGACACATGACAAGTCTACAAAGATAATATGTTGGTAGTCTTTTCATCTAGAAAAGAATATGTTTTTAAGGAGGGTGAATGCTTTTATTGAATTTAGATTCAAGCAGTGTTGTATTAGTACCTTCAAGTAATTTTTACCAGATGTTGCATTTTTCTTCTTTTCAGACTTTGCAAACACAGATGGTAGGGAAATCATGTGTGAAATACTTCTAAATAGAAACTTTAATTAATATCTAGAAATTATTTTGCAGTTGGCATAATTTCTAAAACTGTTTATTTTTAGTTTAATTTTTTAAACTGTGTCCCGTGATTGGAATTTAATTTAGTTAAAGAAGATTTTTTGTAATTTTAAGTTCTATATTTCATATCTACTTTCCAGCAACTTTGAAGCATGTGTGTTCCTAAGTTGGTGCTGTATGCATTACATATTTTTAATGAGGAACAGTGACCAGCATCCAGCTCTGTAATTTGTGTCAAACAAATCTGATGAGAGTACAATAAAATCTGATAGGAAAGTCTGACTGCCTTGTCAAGGACAAGAATGGAGGCAGAACAGTATAGTCTAGGCTCTCTTTTAGGTGGACATATAATAAGGGTCCATCTTGCCATAGAATCACATTAATGGACTTGCCCTAATCTGTGCAGTGGAACAGAATTTAGCCCTTTCAACCTTTTTCATAGTAACTTTCCACTGATTTTGGCAAGATGCAGTTCCTGAGTCAGAACTGCTCTTAACCTTCAAAATGAGCAGAAGGTATTTTGGGAACCCATGTGAATCATTAACTTCTCCGGTTTTGTTTTTGTTTTTGTTTGGAAAATACATTTCTGTGGCCATGTGTAGAACAGCTGAGAATTTCTCCTGCATCAGACATCAAAATGTTAACTTTGCAAAGGGCAGTTCCAAAGAGATATGTTTTACTTTTCATGCACGTGCAATATTCTGGATTTTTTCGGGGAGATTCTCACATTAGTTCATCCTCCAGTAGGTATCTGGATGGTAAGGCATACTCCCATTATCTGTTGTATTTGCAGCATCTTGTTACTCACATCCCAAAAAACAAAAGAAAAGATGTTGTCCATGGCAAGCCTCATCAGCCCAGGTGTGTGAACCCCACTGCTCTTAGAGGAGTGAAGTCTGCACATTTGTAACTGGAGCTGCAGGTGTAAAAAGTTCACACTTTTTGCCTGGCAGATTGACAGCAAATTGATATGATGCTGATGTCTTGGAGAGGTGATCAAACAGCATTGGTGTTTATCAGTCTGAATACTGAGAGCTGACTCAGAGCTTGAGGATATGTAGGAGCAGAAAAATACAAATGTAGTTTGAAGCTTTTACTGTCCTCTCATGCCCAAGTCTCAGACTAGGGATCTGGGCCAAGAAATATTGTTGGCTTAGAAAATTATTTTAAATGGAAGTCACATTAGAGTTTTTCATACAGAAAACAAATATCGTGTGTCTGCAAAGACAGCTCCAGAAAAAATAAAGTGTGTCCAAAATATGCCCATAATTTGATATTTACTGTGATAAAAAAGCAATGAAATCTCCAGTATAACAAACTGGTAGAGCTGTCTGAGCAAGTACATTTGAACTCAAAGGGCTGATGTTAAATGGGCTTTGTTCATTTGCCTTCATTAACATTTCCATGTAGTTGCTACTGCTTACCTGTTTGGGGTTTTTTTGTTTGTATTTTTTTTTGTTTTATCCTCCAGGAACTATAAAGCAGCATGTTCTTATTACTATGATCATGTGGAGGCCAAACCAAAGTGTAGAAATGAAGATGCAGAACTTTCCTTAATGGCCTCTTCAGTGTTCTTTTGCTACCCCTCAGTTTCAGGTACTACAGCCACACACGAGTCAGCAGAATGGCTCATATGAACATTCTCCATCAGCTTCAGTACAAGAAGCCCATTTTTGGCTTAAAATAGTGCCAAAAGCTTTGTTATTTTGATCTCAGGATGCTAACTATAGATTTTAAAGTCCCCAATTTTAGTCATAAATGGAAAATTTGTCATGAAACAATGTCAGCTATAGGACTGCTGCGAGTCATATTCAAGTGACAAGTTAATCTATTCCTAATTATTGTGCCATAATATTTATTGCTGGATTTCTAATTCATAGTGCAGTTAATGAGAAAGGAGCATAATCAGAAACCACAGGACTTATTTTCAAGATGGAATTTTGTCCTACTAAAAGGACAAAAAATATTGCAAGTTACTTACCTATAAAACTTCTAAAAGCTGCTAAAATAATTATGATTAATGATATTTCTCTAAAGACTGACACATTTGTATGAAGCTAATGTGTAGAGTGCTAATAAAAACAGTGTTAAATTTAAAACACAGAAGCTTCTTGAATCATAAAAATGTAGACTCTAGAATGTGAAAGAAGACACACTCAAGCTAATCAAATAGTCAAACAACAGTTAGAAAAGCAAGAATGACCAGAGTCAAAGGGTGTGTTAATTGTATTTCAGTATGTTCCTGCAGCAGAATGAGTACTGTGAAATAATTTAGTAAGGGCAGCCATATGTATGCTGTCTGTGCTGACTGGGCATTCTGCTGTAAAAATAGAATAGATGTGTAAATGCCATATATTTAGAATGTCATGTAAGAATTTTGGCAGAGAAATGCCCTTCATAAATAGCACTCTTTGGAAATATCCTGTTTAGTGCTCAAATGAAGACTTTTGTGATGCTATGGCTTAAAAACTATATGTAAATATGCATTGATTTGCTTGTGTATGCCCTTTTACTAATTTTTCCATTTGAAGTACTTGGTTCTTTGCTTCAATAACATTTCTGCAGCAACAGAGTGTCTTCAGCTTTTCATCAGCCTCCTTTCTAGAAGCACTTTCTTACTGCCCATTTCTGTTTTCGAACATTTTGAATTTATTTTGCAAGTGAAAATTGCAGTGGAGTTGTGGCAGTGTAGGGGCAGTGCAGATTGCCAGAAAGCTGGCATACTTTGGGCTTTCTCATTGACTCCCAAACAATGTTTTTAGATCATTTTGTGTGACCAGAAGAATCAATGGAGAAATACCCATGGAGGACAAATTTAATCTTTGAGCTTGTACAAGAAAAGTCTTAAGCCTTGAGATCCCTTGTTTATTTATTAGGTAATGTTTTTTCATTATAGGAATGGGAAGATATTCAGTGAGACAAATTGGAGATGGCATGCTGCTGGGGGGCAGGTGGCAAGCAGGACAGTAAGAGGGTGGTAGATAGTCCAGTGGAATAGATTTCCCTGCTCTAGAGCCTGGGCAAGAGCTTGAGCCTGGGAATGTTGACTGCATTTGACTTTGTGGTCTCTAAACTGCTGCTCACACAAAAGTCTTTGTGGCACTGGGACCTATGCCCCAGTTTAATTTTTTCAAGTTGTTAGTCTTTTCCAGTCAGATCATAAGAGTGCTGAGGACAGAAAGGCAAAAGTACCTCTTCTTATGTATAAATTAATATTTTTGTACTTGCATGTGTAGTCACTAAAAAATGATTATGACTTTTAAGTGTGCTCATAAAAAAACACCATTAAACTCATATTTAATGTAATTTTAAAAACTTCAATCCATTAATTAATTTATTATTCCAAAAGCCTACATCCCCCTTTTTCTCCTTGTAAGAGGACTTAATATAAGTATCTGACTGAGGAGGCTCGTGTAGATTTATTATATATTTGTAATATATGACACAGGAAATCAAACACCTATTTGCTGGTTTTATGCTACATTGATTGTTACACTGAAACAGCTAACAAATAATCACTTTTATGGTTATCTTAATCAATTGTATGTGCCAGGTTGCAAGTAATAGCTCTAAATATGTCCTGTTCACTGTCATTGGTGATTCTCAGCTTTTTTTGTTGCTTTGTTTTGGGTTTTGTGGGGTTTGTGGTAACTGTGTCGTAAGTGGGGAAAAAAATTAATTAAAATGTTAGAAATGTTGTTTTTTAATAGTGACTGTGGCTGTAACATTTAATACCAGCTGTGGCCAAAGAACTGAGACTGAAGAATCTGATTCTGCAATCAGTCCTTCCATTAGCTGATCCCTCAGCTCGCCTGCAAATTCTGTGTATAAATTGTTTGCAGGATCATCCCAGATATTTCATAACCTAATTTTTGTATTGAAAATCATTGATAGTAGACTCATCTGTGTAGAAAGCCAGGGGATAGGTAGCTTTGCAGTACTGTATTCAAAGCTGTTCAAATTTATGTCCAACATTATTGGAACCCAAAAGTTTCATGGTCACTGGTGTGGGCGGAGATTCATCACCAGAGCTATCTGACACAGAGAGCCTTCATTCAAGAGTGATAATCACCCTCCTGGTTGTAGACCAGTACAGAAGAAGCCCCAATGAATCAACTGTTGAGAGAACATCATTCAGAGCAAAGAAAAACTCAAGTCTTCTCATGCTAAACTAAATTTTACTGCTGACTGCTGAATACAGGATTACAACATAGTTGAACTTATTGGCCTATTAACTGGAATGAAATATTCACATGATGAATCAATTCACCTTCGTTACTTTTCATTTGGCATGAGAAACAAAAAAGTAGCCAATCCATATTTGCAAACACAGCATAAGAAGCACAGGGGTGCACAATGGATAGATGTCAGGCCTGGGTCATAAAAATAAAATCAATGTTTTGTGGTCCTTCACCAAAATGAACCTGCCTGCATCTCAGGAGGCCAAAGCACATCTGATTAGCTGCCTGTGAACCAAAGCTAAGTGTGTGTAGATGGCATTGCAATCCACTGAGAAGGCACACTGGCTTGTATTGATGCCAGTTTTGAGTTTTCCTTGCATTGCTCCGTAGCCAAAGGTTTTTGAAGACTCATATAAAGTCTCTTCACATGTTTATCTAATGAGATAGTAAAGCCTAGAAATCACTGAGCAATTATCCATTGCTCTTCTCTGTTCCTTCAATGATTCACATGACAGCACTGGATTCTGTGTGTTTTGAAGATATCTTAATTACTCATGAAAGTGAAAAATCTGCAGATTACTCCAATTAGGAGTATTTTATATTTAATTCCTTGGGGTAGTATCTAATTTCTGCCTGTCTCTCAAGCATATGATAACAGTGGGGTCCCAGATGTAAACTTTCTGCTCCTGGAAGTTGTGGCTTTGTTCTGCCTTGGCTTGGTTCTTGTCCTGTAGTTGGTATGTTGTCCTACTTGAACAGCTGTTTGGATTCCCTTTCAAACACTCCAGGAATTAATAGTCAGTCTGAGATGTCCTATGAAATATTCTAATACTTGTTTTAAAGCTATAGTTTTCTTTAATCTAGGAAAAATCTACCTGTCAGTGTCAATCCTTCTTTCTTTCAAAGGAAGTGTAAAGAGTTCTGAATTGGATCTCCATTCTTTGGCAGCTCTACATTACTATGTCAATATACTGAGCTTATTTCAACTCATACTCTCATTTTTAGTATTCTATCTTTTTTACATTTCTCATTCTCTGTTTTCCCTCTCACTCTCAGTCATCTTTGACTTTCTATTTTCTTGTTTCATTTTCCTATCAAAAAATGAAAAAAATTTCAAAGCTGATAAGGGTCTTTATTAAACTTTGGGTTTGCTTCGGAATCAGGAAGCCCTATTGCAAACTAAAATGCTTGTATATACTGTATTTTTACATGAGAAATGCTTCATACTAGACCTAACGTCACACCAATTTTAGCTAATCTAGAACTGTGATCATATTTCATTATTCACCCCTTATAAAATATTTTTGCCAATATACAGAGAGGAGCTGCAGTTTTAATAAAAGTGTTTACAGACATTGCTAGTTTTCAGGCATATTTAGATAAAGTTTATATGCTTGTATAAATAAACCTTAAAAATTCTGTTCCAATTTTTCAGCCAACTGACATGGATGTTTTTCATGAGATTCCTGCTTATGTGACAAAAGAAATCAGGGAATGTGTATTTCAGCTTTATGCATTATACATACACTTACATTTGTCATTTATGCTTGAAGTGTTACCACATTAATTTGGCGAGGTAGTAGTTAAACCAGCAATATGCCTCCTAGGTTATAATGCACCTGGGTTAAAATGAAAGTGCATCAGCACAAGCTTAATTTTCGACCGACTGTCTTTCAAACTGGAATTTGAGTGGAGTTGTCAGGTACAGTGTCCCAGTGCTCTTGTACAAATGGGCTACATAGTCCTGAGCTGAGTAACTTAATAGTATTTTTTCTTTTTGAGGAAGAACTTATGATTAACAGTGAGAGTTCAGAGGCATCGAAACTGCAGTCTATGGACTGGTTCAAAGATGACCTAATGTAGTCAAGGCAGGGAGGATGAAACTTTAGTAAAGCAGAAAGTACATATTTGATAGAGAGGTGATATAATTTTAAGTAAATCAGCTGTAGATATAAATTTATTTTAACTATTGCAGTAGTATATATCCAGTAAACCTAGTATCTATATCTTTTCCCAGTTAAAGTGAATTTTTGTCTCACATTGCTTGAGAATATGTAGTCACTATTTGAAAACACTGAATCTTTGCCTTCTCTTTACAGTTATAAGGTAAAGATGCAATTTTTATTAAGTCCTTCTGTTTATGCTTAGTCAGAGGGCTTTTGTTTCTCATTTAACATCAACAATTTCTAGGAGATATTAAAAAAATATTATGTGGGCTCTGGAGGGCAGATTTACATTTTCGCAAAATACGGTGGTTCCCTCCTTGTGCTAGGCTAGAAAGGGAAAGAGCTGGAGCTCAGCCAAATGGTCTGCTCAGAAAAGCCCCAGTGATAATGCTCCTGGGTTATGTTAATATCATAAGGGAGACGTCTATAAACATAGACAGCATGAATAGAATGAAGGTGATTCCAGATTGTGCATGGAAGCTAGTTCAAGCATGCACATATAATCTGCATTTTATTTCCTGAGAACTCTGGGAGAAAAATTGGAACTATTTTGTCCAAAAAAATGATCAAAACACCTCATCTGGCTGAATAAAAGGGCTAACTTGAAAAACGGTCAGAAGATAAGGGATAAATATTTTACTAAACACAATATTTTGCTTTTAGAGGCAAAAAGGTCAAAGTTTAAAGCAAAATAAGGCAATCTTAGTATATATTCTCCATGGCATTATACTAAACTTAAAACGGCTAAGCAGCTTCATTGGAAGCTGCTTACCATCATTATTAGTAGAGGATTTGCAGGTATTGGAGAACATTCATTATTGTTTTGTAAGGAAGAAAGAATTTAAGATACTAATTATAAACCTTTCAAAAACTATGACATGAGAAATGGACAAAGTAAGATGTTGAGAAGTCAACTGATTTTCAGCTAAATAGCAGACAGAAAATTTTCAACAGAAGGTGCATGGTCTTAAGCAAAACATTGATTAAAATACTTAATCAAGTAAGCTGAGATGACAAACAAGACCAGCTGTAGAGCAAAGATTGTACCATATCAGCTGTGCACACAGTATGGCTCAGCCTTGAGAAATGTCCACATGGGAAGGAGTAATTGACCAAAAATGGTTGTTCAAAAGAGAATCTGATAAAAAAAATCTGCTTTACACTGTGTTGATAAAGCAGCAGTTTTTAATTTGCAACATCTGAACATTTAAGAGAACTAACTTTCCCTTTCATGTTAAGTTGGTCTCCTTGAGCTTTTTCTGCTTTGTTCTTTTATGAAAGAATGTATTGGTTTTCCCTACAGTATTTCTTATAAATATGTATAAGGTAAAAGTATGTTTTAATGAGTGACCATTAGCTGAGTTCCCATGGTCTTGTGTGTAGAGAGTAGATAAAAAATAAAAATGTCTAACTCATGGCAAATAACTGTGCAGCCATGATCTAATGTTGCTTTTTTTCTTCTAAGTGATATCAATTCTGCTTCCTCATGGGATGAATGTTTGCAGATGGATAGTCATACATACAAAGCCAAAAAGAAAACCTGAAAAAAATCTTGATTCTTTGTTTATCTAAGAGATATTAAATTTCAAATGAAAGTATACCAGGGGCTGAAAAACAACTGTATTTTAAGGATTGTGTTCTCAAGTGTGCTTAAAAGTGGAACAAATTTCTTTCCATTCTCTTTGAATGTTCTTTTTGCCCAGAAGTCCTGGTATTCTTTCACTTCTTATTGAACAAAACCAACAAAAGCACAAAGTTCTGCCTATGCTTGGTAACTAAGCAGTTTGGTTAAAGACTGCTATTTTCTATAGCCAAGGGCATGTGAGAACACAATGTTACTACCAATCATTTCTAGCAATCCTTGACTTCTCAGTCTGCAAAACCTCTTATCTACTTACTGTCAAATTGGCTGTGGAACATATTTCAGCACAAGTCCAGAAGAGAGTGTAAAATTCTGTCCCTAGAGATACTGCAATTTCTCTCAGCTCTCTTTTTGCTGTACCTCCTTTTCTGAAATCCTCCCTAGCAACGCAACAAGTACTTAAGAATTCTTCACAAATTCTCATCCCCTGTGTGTCTTCAATATTTTTCCCAAACAAGGATCAGTGTGAAACATTTTCAGTTGTATCCATTAATGTTTAATAGCCAGCTTCCCCTTTGGTGCTTACTTTACAAAAAAAATCAATATTTGGAGCTGTTAAAATTTGTAATATTTTTTTCTTGACTCTGCAGTAGCAGCAATTTTATCTGAAAGCCAAAGTGGAGTTTTGTGTGATATGACTGTCTTATCCTCTACTTTATTTCAAGGCATCAAATTTGGTGGAAAGTCTACAAAAGCATGAACCTTAAAACCTGAATGAAAATAAAACTAAACTTAATGGTAATATCTCTCTTAATTTGGTGTATCTGAGCTGAGCCAATCACACAATTTTAAGGGAACAGCAGCATCACTTGAAATCCTCAAGGCCTTCAATATTACGATTTTTTAATAGAGACAACTTTAGTTATGATCTCAATTTTTTGAATATTTAATCCCAAAAGTTCCGTATTCAGGGAATAGGGACATTCATTTTGTGTTCTTCTTTCAGCACTGAGAATTCCTTGAACAATGCCAATACAGTTTAGGAGTAATCATTATTTCTCAGCTTTCTAATAAGATGTTACATCCTCTTGTGAATTTTTGATGGGTATTTTTACATTTTAATTATAATCTGAATTGTTAAAAAATTTTCTTTGTTTTCCTAAAAAACATCGTCCAACAGGAAAAATAACCGACTGACTTCTCGAAACAAAATATTTGTTTTTCACAATAGCAAATGACTTTGCAACAGCTTCTGGAGATTTTCTTCTGCTGAAGTGAAACTGGTACTAATCACCTTCCATTAAATACCTTTCATGTGTACTCTTTATTCTGGAAGTAAGACCAAAGTAATTCTTTACCATTTAAAGACGATTGAACCAAACTGGCTGTGCTTGCACCTCAAGTGCAGAATTGCACAGGAAATGGGGAAAAATAGAAGGATTTATAACTTGTTGATGGATTATGTTCTCAGTGTGATTGTAGCTTCAGTAAAAAAAGATAATTAAAAACAATTAATGAAGCTGCCCATAAATCTGTCAAAGGACCAGCAGATACACATAAATATTATTCTAGTTGTATAATCCCTTACAGTATGATAAAGAAAATATGGGAAAGAGCCAATGAAAGCTTTTTCAGATGTGCTTCATAATTTTTTTCAGTTTGTTTTCCAGTAAGAGTTTTCATGAGAAACTTGTTTTGTGCAGAATTGTTCTCATTCTCTATTTAGAGTGAAAACATTGTCATGTAGTAGCTGTGTTTGCCTTGAGTGCAGAGCAGAAAAGGCCATGTAAAGGAAGTTTCAAGTTCCCCTTTACTTACTCTGAAGTAAAGGCTTCTCGTAAAGGAATGAAATGGATTGAAACCACTCTGAGCTGTCAGTACATCACAGTTTGGAATCAACTGGAAAAGCAGCAGGGTGTCAGCAGCATGGTGATGGATTTTCATTTAATTAGGTGCCTTGTTCTGGCAAGAAGAGACAGGTAAATGTCTCAACAGAGTGGCCTGTGTGCCTCTCGCCCATTGCCAGGTGCATCCCAGCGTTCAGATGGGTCTCCTGTGGTTACGTGCCAGGGTGCAGAGAGGTGGAAGGCAGAGAGTAAACATCAGAGCTTGAAACCACATTCTTCATTTGAATGGATTCATTCGTTTTTACTGGGCTCTGCATTATGTAGACACCAATAGAGAATTTTGAAAGATATGCTTTTGTAACTTACAGTTGTCCTATTAACTGTTGATCTAGAACAAACTGTGTAAAGTGAAATCAATTCCCAAAAATTGAGGGTTGGAAACACCCATTGTATCTCACATTCACTCATTCAGAACAAGATACTCCCTCCTTAGTTGCTAAGTGGAAGTTAAATAGAGAAGAAAATGTAACCTCCCAAATAATTCATTAGAAATATGCTATTGTCACAAAGGTTACTTTTTGGGCTTCCTCGCATGCCACAGAATCACACTAACACTGTGTACTCAAGTGTTGGACAAGTGTTATTTCTTTCATCCCTTAACTCACCAAATAAAAAGTATTTGTGGGAAAGGAGAAGGCATGTGAAAGGCATCAAGTGACATGTGTGTTGTCACTTTTTTTCTGAAGAGCAACAACTTCAAAACTAAGATTGTCAGAACAGCAAATGATGACCTTCTGGCACATCAAAACATAGACTACACAGACATTGCATTGGCAGTTTACAACTCTAACTGTGAGTCTCCGAGGGCATCATGATACAAATAAAAATGATGGCACTGCTCAAGTGTAATAGTTAATGGCCCATGCAGAAAGCTGTCTGCATCTGTTAGAGCACATAGGTACGTGCAAGTGTTACTGAGAAAATTGTTAGATGGAGATGTTGGAAGAAGACAGGCCTGAAATTAAATTTGATCAGTAGAAACCTTTGTCTTGTGAACCTGTCTGGCATGGGACTTCTTCATGTCTTGGGAACTGATATTTGTTCCATGCCTAAGTTGGTATTCTGCTCTACAGCAGGTACCCCAGTAAGCTTCCTGTTTGCAAAGTCCAGAAGAACTGTCTTTAGAGACATACTTGTTAGTATATCCAGAACAGCTGGCAATCTATCCAGGACAGCTCAGCATCTGTGTGGTATTACACCAAATCAAACCAGAATTTGTTCCCAGTTTTGCTTTGCTGCAGATAGTGACTTTCCTGAGTTCTATGTCCTTTATGGGACCAGGCATTTGAACTTTTCTGTGACAGGTACGTTCAGATATAAAAAATTTTGCTTAGGTTAAGACAGTCTCCAAGGATGAACCACACCTTAATTACTGCATGCTACCTTTTGGGGTATAGCTTCATATATGCTAAAACAAAACCTCTGTGATTGTGTGATGTGATTGTACAACTCAATGCTGAGGTAAATGGGGAAATGCTTGCATTCCTCCAATATTCCAAACCAACCCTAATTTAAAAACTGCTACTTGAATTTTGCATAAAAATTCCCTTTCAGCATGAGCTCATTTTGAACCTTCTGCCGTAGGCTACCTCTATCCTAATCAAATGCTGGCTCAATTATTTCTTCAGTGCTTTGGTTTGTAGATAGCTGTACAATGTAATTTATAGGATTAAGGAAAGGATAAGTGGCGAAGAGTCTGATTCTGCAGCTGCAGAAGATGGGGATACTTGAAGGTTGATACTTTGACTAGTATCTTTGGAAGTCTTTTGGAAGAATTAAAGTCAATGGGTAATACCTATAACCTTGGTTAAGATACAGGCACCGTTAGATCCAAGACTGAAAATCAGCACACTGATTTGACTGTTTGAAGCAATAGTCTACTACACGAAAGAAAACCAGTGCACCTTTGGCATCATTCCCTAGAAAACTTTGCAGTTTTATTCCCAAAAATACAGGAACACATCCTGTGGAACCCTAGGAAAGTACCTCTGCCTCTGATATTTGCATTGGCTGGCTCTGCTCCCTGGGTTGGTTTACCCTTTTGTGATACAACTTCTCTATTCTCTAAAATCCTTTCCTTACTTCTGTCCAGGGTCTGCCAAAGGAACTCTAAAGATTTTCTAAGAATCTTTGTCAGAAACAGCCTACTAAGGACAAAAGCCTAATTCTTAGGCATAGGATGTGTGAATATAGCCCTTTCCTATGACAAAACCTCATCTCTTATGAGCCATCACATATGTCATTGACTAGGTTAATGACACACTGGTGAGAAACACTGAAAAATGTAGGAAACCATGTTTGGATTCATATTATCAGGCTTCCAGTGCCAACAGTGTGATCATCTGAGCAGATTATGGTTTAGAGGGAAGAAAAATAGGTCCATCTTTACAAACAGAACATATTTTGAAGTGAATTTCACCCCAGAAATGCTTTTTCTTTTCGCTGACTATAAAAAGAAACCACATTGATTTAGATGCGTGTGCCATGTGTTCCAAACATGGCGTGACTTCTATCTGGCCTTTCACCTGAACCACCAAGCTCTCTAAGTGAGTAAAGCAAACTTTCCTGCCATGACAAGCTAAAATGGAACTGAGCTAAATGCCTTAAATGAAAATCATGATGTGGCTTTATGTCTCACACTTTGTCTGTAATATGTGACATTACCTAGACCTCTGCTTCTGCATTTGTAACACTAATAAGGAAGCTGTAAAGCAAGGAAAAAAGTCTTCTGAAATGTGCTGTCAATGATTATATAAACTGCAAGTGCTTGCCACATGGCAGCCAGGATATTTTTTTGCACATATATAGTCATTTGTGTATACAGCAGGGACTTGAAACACGTTAGGAAATGGCACAGCTTAGGGTTTTTCTGCAGAAGCTCTGCTTCAATTGTAAAATTGACCCTAAACAATTACTTATATTTATGAACTGTCAAAGAATTTCCAATTAAAAGAATTTTTTTTAATTATGATTTTTTAAATTTTAGATTTGCCTTTTAAGAAAAGCAAAATTTATTTAGAAATTATTTCTCCTGATATTGAAATACAAAATATAATTTCCAGAACAAGTTGAATACTCTTAAAATATTTGCAGACCAGATTTATCCCTAACTCACCTTTTGGTATCTGAAGTTTTTTACCAGAAATTCACTGTGGGCTAAATGTTGGCATTCTGTCCTAACTGAATTTGGAAATTTAAAGGAAGTGCTGGCAGAAGTGACTTTTCTGAAGTTGAACCTAAAGCTTTTAGTTGTTCTCACCATCTTGTTGAGTTGTTATTCCAGCATGCACTGCGCAGAAACCATTATGACAATATTCTGAACCAAATGAAGACATTCTAGCTAAAAAAGAAGAGGCTTGCTGCTTCCTCAGTGGGTGGAGAAATAAACTGATCAGTAAAGATGGCAGTAATTAACATAAGCCTCCTCCATGTCTATACAGAAGAAGCTCTTTAACTGGTTTTGGTGGATATTCAAGTGTAAGACAGTTCACATGTCCAAATGTTGTGGACTGGGAGAATAAGAGCTCAAAAGAGCAATACTTAGGAAACATGGTGCGAAACAGGGGAAAATTGTGCTGGGGACCATTGTGGGAGCCACAAAAGTGAACCATAATACTCTTTATCACTCATATTGGTAACTGAGTTGTGACAGCAATTTAATGTTGTTTTTCAGGATTTACTTATTGTTAGAACAGTAGCTGTTGCTAGGACAGTGTTCTGGCTCTGATTAAAATGAGAAAGCAATAAAAAGTATATTGAAGGGGCCATTTTGTCTCTGTGATTGTTGATGCTTTGAAAATGCAACTATGAAAAGAATTTATTGCAATTAAATGGAAGGAGAAGTAACCTAAAAGAAGCTTCATTTTTTTTAAGGTAGAAATCAACTAAATTAGGAACGTTCCAAAATAGAGGAAGCAGACAAAACTTTAAAATCTAGTAGTGTATTTACAACTGACTAATATTTACCTTGAAAAATATAGCCCCCCCTTATAGAACTGTAATTAAAAATATTTGTTAAATTTGTTTTCAAACACACGTTTTGTTTATTCCAAAGTGCAGCAGAGAGGATTGAAATAAATTAACAGTTATTTCAAAAGAAAATGTGTAACAAAGTTCTTGACACTTCTGCTCAACTGCCAAAACAATTTCAGAAGGAAAAGAGGAATTGCATATTATCATGTGTAAGCTGTGCAGTAGTTGAGGTATGATTGCAGAATCACAGAATTGTAAGGGTTGGAAAGGACCTCAGGAGCCTCTGCCGAAACAGAGTCACTTAGAGCAGGTGATGCGGGACTGTGTCCTGTGGGTTTGGAATGTCTCCAGAGAGGGAGACTCCACAACCTCCCTGGGCAGCCTGTTCCAGTTTTTTGCAACCCTCAATGAGAAGAAGTTCTTCCTCATGTTGAGGTAGAGCGTCTCATTTCTCAGTTTATGGCATTTGCACCTTGTCCTGTCGCTGGCACCACTGAAGAATCTGGCACCATCCTCTGGGCACCCATCTTTGAGATATTTATATGTATTAATGAGATACCCTCTCAGTATTCTCCAGACTAAACAGGCCCAGCTCCCGCAGTCTCTTCTGGTAAGGGAGATGCTCCAGACCCCTCATCACCGCTGTGGCCTCCCCTGGACCCTCTCCAGTAGGTTTTTCCTTCCTGAACTGAGGAATCCAGAACTGAACACAGCACTGCAGATGTGGCCTCACCAGGGCTGAGTGGAGGGGCAGGATCACCTCCCTTGCCCTGCTGGCAGTGCTCCTCCCAATGCACCCCAGGATTCCATTGGCCTTCCTGGCCACAAGGGCACTGCTGGCTCATGGTCAGCTCTCACCCTCCAGGTTCCCCCAGTCCTTCTCCACAGAGCTGCTTCCAGGAAGTCAGCCCCGGCCTGTGCTGGCACTTGGGGTTATTCCTCCCCTGGTGCAGGATCCTGATTTGCCTTCTCTGAACATCATTAGGTTTCTTTCTGCCCAACTCTCCAGCCTATCAATATCCCACTGAATGGAAGTAGAGCTTTCAGGTAGATCCAGCACCCCCGACAGTTTTTCATCATCTGCAAACTTGCTCAGGGTACATTTTACCCCTTTGTCCACATTGCTGACAAAAAAGTTAAGACTGTTCCTGGTATTGATCCCTGGGGAACACTGCTGACTGCAGGATTCCAACTGGATCCTGCTTGGCTGATCACAACCCTCTGAGTTCTGCCAGTCAGCCAGATCTTGATGGACCTCACTGTCCATTCATCTGACCCACAATTTCTGAGCCATATATGAGCTGTGGTGTTATTATGGGAAAGAGAGTCAAAAGCCTTGCTAGAGCTGAGACAGAGAACATCAGCTATCTTCTCTTCATTGACCCACTCTATCATGCCATCATAGAAGAGTAACAGATTGGTCATCATCTGCAGAAGACAATTTTCTCCCAGAAATTCAGATTAAAAAAGAATAAAAACATTTTCCCTGTAGTTTACTTTCATACATCAAGCAAACAGCTCCACAGTTTTTACATATCTGAGAGAAAAGTAACCCAAGAAAACTTGTAATGACTGAGTACTAAGTGTTTCCCTAGCTTGGTGTATGATCACTGCGATGTGGCATAGCACTTAAAGACTGAGATATGATGAAGAATTGATGTGCAGTTAGTGGGACACCTATATATAGCTCTTACCTAAAAGCACATAACAGCGAAGCAAGGGGAGTGTATCCCCTCAGCGGTGTGCATTAACTCTAATTGACTTCACACTCTGACTTCAGAAAATATAATTACTTTAACCTGATTTAGCCCCTGTTTTTTTCTAGGAAAAAACTCACATACTTTTCAGAAACACACAGGCAATGTTCAGTCTTTGCAATATTATTGATGGATTCTTTTGATGAGGAATGCAAAGTTCGTGGTCTTTCCCTCTGTCCTGTCACTATGGCATGCTTACAATTTCTGATAGATTTTAGAATTTATGACATTCACTCTTATCAATGAAATGTCCCAGTTGCAGGACTGAAAATAGTGTTTCTTGTTTAGAGTTTGGGGTAAATGGAGATGTGAAAGTTAGGCACTATTTAAAGGCTGAGTGTCAAGTGAAATGAATATATTGCTACTTACGAAGAGGTTTATGATTTAAAATAAGATATTTAAAGTTATAAAATTATAAAAATTGAAAAAACCCAAACTTCTAATACTTGAGTCATGTATTTGACAGTGGTAGGTAGATAGATATATTTTGGCAAATGCAGTTATTCAGGATACTCCGTTTTCCAAAAATAACACCATGATGTCACGTCCTGACTTTGCACACAAACAGCTTCTTTACTGATATTTTATGTTAGAGTCCTACTGTCCAACAGACTTTTCTCTACTCATTGGGTTATCAAAATAGTACAAAAATATGTCGTATTTCAGCTTTTGGTTTGTGTTTTCAGGCTTTTCTTGTGGATCTTAGATTCTTCTACCTTCTGTTGAACTCTGGAGGGCTGCTCCTACTCTCTTTTAATGATTTATCCAAGTATGAATAAAGCAATGAAAATGCTCTGTTAAGGGCTTATCTCCACTTCATGAATATTGCAGCATAGAATATATTGTGTCCTAAAGCCCAGAGACCATTTCTCTAGTAAGAAACAGTTTCTGCAGCTGCTTATAAGAAGAAGTGCTACTATTAAACCAACTGATGTACTTTTATATTTCTACATTTCTAAAATGCAATTTGTCAGGTGAAAACAGCTTTGCCAGCAGCCTGTGCCACATCAGTTTTCTGTGGGTTATCTCTTTGTGCTCTGAAGATGATAGCATAGTTCCTGCTAGTGAAGTATTTGGATGGTACTTTGTAGGCATGATTAAGTATAAGGTCATTTCCATTTTTATTTTTATTTTTTTTATTTTGAGGGAAGTTTCACTTGCTTTTAACTTATAATAGAAGAGATACTTTACCTTACCTGACACCCCCAGTGCAGAGGTTGCCTCTGCTGGGAAGGACCCTGTGAGGTACAACACAGCATCATTTGACACGAGTGTCTACGCAGAGATAGGAAGTATGTGCAGAGTATCCTGAACAACAGGCTCAAAGAGTAACTGCAAGAAAGGAATGATCCTTAAGGTATCTTACTGCCCCACTTGGTACTTCTCAGGTATCTTAGGTATCTTAATCTTTTGTTGGTTTGTTTTTTTTTTAATTTTTTATGATTTTGCTTTCTGCACTTCTTGTCCGAGTTACTCTGCTCTGAATGACTTTGAACCCCATATTCTTTCTTCTGTGTGATGCCATAATTTTTCAAATTATTGTATTATATATTGTATAGTAGTGTCTATTGTAGGCCAGGTTGGATGGGGCTCTGAACAACGTGGTCCAGTGTAAGGTGTCCCTGCCCATGGCAGGGTGGGGTTGGAACTCGAGGGTCTGTAAGGCCCCTTCCAACCCAAGCCTTTCTGTGGTTTGGTGATTGTATCAAACATCAAAAGGATCATATCAAAAGGAACAATTTTATTTTTCTGTAACAGAAAAATGGGAATCATAACATTTTGCTATTAATGACAGCAATATATATTTTTTAAACCATTACGAATTTGCCTCATAATGAATATAAAGTAATATGAATAGTTGATAAAGTAATTTCTATAGGGCAAAATGAAAATTAGGATTCCTTAATATATACAAAAGATACTAATTATTCATGGCAATGGAGTTTTTTATGGCATTTGTGTAACTTACAGGGCCAGGCAGTGTATGTGATACAGCTTTGTTTTTGCAATTTAATACAGTGTAACTGTTTTTCTCATGAGACACTAAATAAAATGAAAGTGTATACACTGTCTGTATGTAGGGGCCATTCCTTTTGGAACTGAAGCAGTGTAATTATTGATTGAAGTATATTGCATCTCCTAGTTCAGTAAAAAAATACATTACTTAATTACATTGCAAGTGCCTCTCCCTATTTTATCTTGATTATGTAAGATGCAGGCAGACATTTACTAAAGTAATTTTTTAAATTTATTTTTTAATATTTTAAATATTTTTTATTTTTTTTTTAATTCCCATGTGTGAGCAATGTTCTCAAACATAGTCCAGTAAAGCAGAGATAAATATATGCTGTCCAGCAATTACATTGTGAAATATGAATAGAGAAAGCTAAACACACACATTTCTTTAAGTTCTGCAAATTAAATTAAAATTTATTTTTTTTTTCATTTTCTAAAAACAATAGGTATTTGATATATATCCAAAACTTGTCTGCTGTATGACAGTGCTGAGTGCTTTTTTTCTGTGAGCTATTTTCTACAGGGACTGTCCTTGACCAAATCAGAAAATGAATTTGATTTCTCTAATGCAAAAGGTAATTGGATTTCTCTTTATGAAATGCATCCCTTTAATGACTGTCTCTGCTTCAGCCAATTTAGCTGCAACTGACCTGACATTGATCTGGTGATATGACTTTAAATAAACGCCAAAGTTGGGAGATGAAAGACCAACTATTTGATATCAGAAAGAACATTTCCTGCCTTAGCTTGCCGTTTTCCTCAGAAAATATCCCCATCTCGAATGTCATTCTCATGAAACATGCTCCTCTAATAATTGGTCATAGAGCTGCAAATTGCGTCCTCCTCCCAAATATAATAATTTCCCAGAAAGCATCTGGAGAAACTATTTTGAAACTTGAGTAAAGCCTCTTGAAATATCTGTTCTTCTTTGCAAATATTCATTATTACGTAGACTCTTCTTAAGAGGAAAAAAAAGTGTTACTAAAGTAATGAATTAAATCTTTACAGAGGTATTTTCCAGCATTAAATATTTATTGAAATATTTGTTTAGATAATTGAGATCTTATAAGAAAGTATTATAGCTTGCTGATCAGAGAAAAGATTGACCCACATAAAAGTTATTAAAAGTGGTATTTTAGGATATTATCTGTTCTTTTTTATGGTTATGTTTAATGGAATAATAAAATTCCAGAATGTGCATTTCTGTTTATTTAACATAGCCATTATTCTCTGGACCCAGCCCAGGCGAATACACTGAGCACTTTTAACCCCAGATGGACTTGAAGCCAAAATTTAGCAGTTGAATCAATCTTTAATTTATTCATTGGCCACATGTTCTTTTTGATAAACACTCTTAATGCCATTGATTGAAAGTGGTAGCTTACAGTCTGGATGATAAACTGGATTTTAAAACATATGTGAAATTTTGCCTTCAGTTTGAAGTAATTTCCTTAAGATTTATTTTCATTTTGATCAAAACACACACTAATTTCCCACTCTGTACTGATAACAACGAGATTTTGATTTACTTATCTGCACTTTGAAACAGGTGGTCACCCCCATTTCTTTTATCAATTATTTCTCAGATCTTTACAAATGGGTAGATTTTCCACTCTGGATCTTTTGCACAACAGAATTTATGAGTTTATTGTGATGTAACTTTTGGTGCTTTTTAGTACAGTTAATTTGAAGTAAATGGATATGAAAACACAGCTTCCCAAAGAAGCAGGTGCCTGAGGGGTATTCACCTCCCTCACTGAGCTGAAAGTAATTTTTAATATTTTCATGTACCACCCATAAGAACTGCATACGTATGAGTCTCTGGACAGAGAAACAGATGGTCTCTTTAGATAGAAATTATGAAAATGAGAATAAATATTTCATACTTTTAAATTTTTGCAAGTTTTAAGGGTTTTTTTTTCTATTGCCAGTCCCAAGTGTGCTTTTTATACTGATATGAGGATCTGAGAGGACATTATAAATGCTATATAGTGCTTAATTCACAGGCTTCCACTCCCTAGCTGCAGGTCTGATTCCAGGAGTGGAAATTCTGCTGATGCTGTTCTCAGGGGAGTGGTTCCCCTCTCCCAGGTGGGGCCAGAAAGCTTCACAGCCACAGGGGAACACATCCTATAGACTGCTGTCACTTTTAGACTGGTTCCCCTTATCTTCTTATCTTTGCATCTCTACAGGTTTCTCAAGGCATTGTGTGTACTTCCAGAGGCAGAATATGTAGCCCAAAATTCCTTCTCTTGATTGCCAATAACAGTGGACATACTATTAGTCTAGTGTCTGTTTCTATTATCAGAACTGATGCAGGTGTCCCACACATAAAATAAAAATGTTCCCAAAGCCCTTGGCTAGTACTGCCTTGTGTAACACCCCTGTAACTAACTGTCTGTTATTTCTTCTTTCCCTGTAGGTCACAGATATGATGCTTCAGGACAAACCCTACCCAGACTGGGGGAAGTCTGCCAGAGCTTTCTGGAAGAAAGGAAACATCAGGATCATTTTATTCTGGTAGGAAAATAGTAAAATCAAATTAATGCAAGCAAACCTTTTATGGAATGTTGCAAAAAAAATCTTCTATGTCTGTCTGTGGCAGAAAGAGATATGGTTGGAAAAAAAAGGTAAATCTGGTCTATCCAAAAATTAAACATTGCAAGAATGGTACATGAGTGAGGAATTCCTAATCAAAATACTTGGTGTAGAAATAAAATTTTTTAATTGATTTATACAGTTTCTTTTATTCTATTTTGACACTTTATAATTAAGTTGCAAAATTTTTGCTATATGTGATAATATTTGGGTGTCCCACTGTAATTCCTTATAATAAAGTAGATGATGGCTAAGAAAAATATTAAAAATCAATGCAAAAAGTTGTGAGGCTTAGGAGCTTATTTCACCTCAGATGTAGCCTCTTCCAGATAAATTCTAGACAAATGTAACAGAAACAGAAATGCAATTGAAACAGAACAAAAATTATGACAGGAAAAATGGAGGATGGAGAATATATATTCCAAGAAGCAATCTGAAGACGTTATAGCTGAAGATTTAAGAAACAGCAATGATTTTTTCAATTATATCAGAACCAGAAAAACTCATGAAAATGTCAACAGACCTGCTGTTTTCAAAAGAACATATTTCAAAAGAACTCTTACAGAGAAGTTGAAAGATTTATTTGTATGGAGTCTCCTACAGAAAATGCAGTGAAGTATCTTGCACTTTAAACAAGCTATTATATTGAGGAAATAAAGGAAATAATAAGAGTAATTTGAAAATAAAGAGGAATCAGATGGCTGATTGGCTACACACAAAGCTTATAAGAACTGAAGGGGTTGAGCTGATGCAAGTTTTATTAGCACTTAATTGCTTATTAAAAATTGAATATTAAAATTTGGATATTGTTTTGCTGTTTCTGCCTTTCTTTTTTCCTCAGCAAACTAGTATTATCCTACTGGCCTGTAAACCTGAGTTCAGTTTTAGCTAAATGGATTGAATATATTATATGATTATATATTATATGTCATTATATAATGATGAGCAAAGCTCTAGATTAATTTCTGCTAAAGAAAGCTGGGGAATCTTTGCTGAAACAAAACCTTCTCTGATCTGGTAGAACTCTTTGCGCATGTCATCAAAGTAATGGATGAGGGAGAAATTCTTGATATAATTTGTTAGGACTTTCCCAAGGGTTTTGACAAAGTTCTTTATTGAATGCAATTAAAAAAACTAGTAAGACTAAGTGTGCTAACATTTAGAAATCATCTTAGCAATGTGCAGTGGAAGTTAAGAATAAAGTCATAATTTTCTGCTACATTGATAAAGCTGAGGAGTTACTTAATGTTTGAAGTAGTATTCATTATTTATATACATCATAAATATTAGTGGCATCACAGAGTTTAAAGATTAAGTTAATAATTTGAAAAATGCATGAAAGAGAGATCTTAGAAAACTAGGTGAAAAAAATACTGTGACTGAATACTTGAGATATGGATGGGGGTGGGGGGATTCAAGCAGCTCCTTGTCATCATTGCAGGATGTGCAGAGGAAGATTCTGTCTCAGCATGCAGGGATGGGCAAAAAGGTAAAGTAAACGTATCAAAAAAATTCACAGACAGATGCCAAGTGGGCTACCAATGATTACGGTGTCATCTGAGCAAAAAGCTCAGTCTAAAACATCATTGATTTTTTTCAACCTTGTCTGAGGAATAGCTTCATCTGAAAGACTGAAAAGGAGATTAGTTAAGATTTAAGAAAAAAACTAATTACATCAAAAGAATGGAAAATGGGAAAAAAGGATTAAAAGCAAGGTGACATGATAGTTTTCAAATTTATATACCAGATGAGGAGACCAATAAAACAGTATTAAAATTATTTAAATATTATCTCAAGCAATTTTCTTCCATTCTGAAATGTCAGAAAATCTTTATTTTATTTCAAATAATATTCACACTAACAATCCTACCAAAAGTTCAATATAGAGATAAGTAAAAAAAAAATTGTTTTTTCATACAAGAATCTCAAAATAAAGGGTATGCTCAGAACCTAAAGGGTGACATAAATGTTTCTGTTTTTAGCTTTAAGCAGTGAAATATAATGACCCTGGATGACAGTTTATATTCTGTAGACATTACTCATATAGTGCTAGTTAGACATCAGTAAAAGTAGATTATTTTTTTCTCAACTAGGTAGGAAAAATAAAGGAGTGATAATGTTATGCATGGTAACATGGAGTAGTTGTATTTATTGTTGCTTAAGCAATGTGATGTGTATAGCCTCATTTCTGAAATGTCCTAAATGAGGCATCCTCAACAGCGTGTCCTACACAGATACTGGTAGGGTAAGATCCATTTATTCAGGAAATTTTCTAGTAGCACACCTGTTTAGTAGAGCTAGTGCAATACTGTGCAGTGTATTTTAATTATTCCTAGGATAGGTATGTGATACACAGTCTAAAGTGATGGATGAAATGCAAACCTTAGATACAATTTAGACTTGTTTTTCTGCTAATGTCTTTTTTTATTTTCGGGTTTACATTGCAAAATTAGAAAACTTCTGTGAATGTACCAAAGATGGATGGATTGTAAAGGTGGTGAAGGCACCATCCACTTATTTATGATAGTTAATTATATGGCTGCTTTGTTTCTCATTGGAAATGTTTTCAGCTCTTCAACGCAACTAATTCACAAAGGCTGTGATCTACCTTATCATATCTTGTTTTAAATAGTTCTCTGGAAACATTGTCAGCAACTGCTGACAATGTTGGTTGCTCCTGAGGATTCCAAACTTCAGAACTTCTTAAACAGAAGTATAATTCTTCCACAAACAGCTGATTTCACTAAAGAATGATCAGTTTCTATTTGCCTTTGTATTGTCCCTCACTAAGGAGTACTTTGTAGTGCATTCAAACTTTATTGAAGTCAGAGGTTGTCTTTTTTTATAGAAGAGGTCTCCTTTTTGGTGATAGCCAGCTCTGCTCATGGCTAATTCCAGCATTCTGAGGCAGCTTTGTGTAACACTTATATTGCTAAGTGATACAATGCAAATACAAACACACTTTCTCGTGGGTTCAGGAAAGTTGTTGTGTTGTCAAGAGGACTTCTAGGTAGCAATGAAGCATCTTGAACCCTGATGGAATCACTAAGATGTGCAGACACGTTTGTGGGTCACAAAAGAAAGATACAGACAAGGAGTTAAATGTCTGCACCACCTGCGGTCAGACAAATCTCTCTACAGACCACTGTCTCCAGTGCTCTGTCATCACCATCAGTACTGCAAAAGTCTAAGCATGACTTGAAACAGGCTGATTTTTTTGATATGTTTATAACTTGGCTGATTTAGGAAAGACAAATTATATAGGACATGAAAGGACTGGCATTTGAAAGAGGCAAAAAGAAAAGTTTGTTGAATAAAGTCAAAGAAAGATCTTGGACAAGACTGATTACAAGTCAGTAGCTGTAGCTAGTGGTAAGATAAATAAATAAGATAATATAGAACCATACCTAATTTTGATATTGGATATTAGATGAAGCAGGAGCAGAGGTAGAATTTCAGAAGACTCATTGTTTTGCAATAGAGGCAAGATCTGAATGGTCTCTTTTGACACATTGTTCTAATGATAATTGTCCTCAAAATGTTCCTAACAGAGTATGGAAGGTTTATAATGAGCAAGGCATAAAGACTGTGAACTTTTAGCCATAGGGAAAAAACAGAGCACAGTCAAAAAGAATCCAGTTTGTGGGAATAGAGGAAAAGAGCTGCTGAGGTCTGTGTAACCAGGTAACAGAAAATTGATATTTGAAGGTAGATTATCAAAATGGGGGATTGCAGAGGGTGCAGTGGATTGTGCAGCTGAATCTTGATTGCAGACAGGGTGACAGTACAATATATACTAGCTGAACCTTTGGATATGCAAGTTCCACGCTGAAATCCATTTCTGTGGTGTCCCTGGCTAGAGATTCATTGTGTGTGTACACAATGATCAGTCTTTATTGGTGCAGTAAAGACAATTGTCCTTTGACACAGGATTTTTGTCTGAAATAATGCAAAACAGATAGCAACATGGAAAATATAGAAAGTAATATGGATAATTGTAAGTTTTTGATTCTCTATGTTTGCTATTTGACTTAGCAAACTAAATATTCTTCTATTAGTGTGTATTTCCTTAAGCTCCTTCTAGCTTAAAATACAACTACACATGCTCAGAAATGTGCGTTAGGAATAATGGTATTTTAATTTAGTAAATCAACCTGGTAATATAGGTTTAGAAGCTTTTATTCAAAATAATTGTGCAGAATTATTTAGAAGTTCTAGTTTATGTAATTAGGTTTATACTGGATTGTGTCAAACATAGCTTAGGTTAGTATTCCTAACTGGACAATATTTTGTACCCTGGAAGTAGAGAAAGCTTCTTTTTGAGATAGATAACCACGTCTCCTACAAAGAAATAAAAGCAGTTTCTATAAGAGATTTTCTATTATGCACCTATTTGCACATTTGATTTAATAAATTATATTTCCATATTCTATGTTTTCACAATCAAGATGATGACTTTATACTGGAAAATTGTTCTTTTCGCATATAAGAATGTTCAAAAGATGGCATTCATTCTTCTTGTTATAGGTTGCTTTGAGAAAAACTAACTACACATTATTACTTTGTCAATTTAAGTTGTGTACTAACTGAAACAGAACAACCCTTTCATTAAGTTTGAGTAAAAGTTTTTGGGATACATTCCCACAAAAATACTGCATGAAACATTGAAATAATTGTATCAATAATATATGTGCATTTAGATACACATACATTATTCTCTCTCTGGTTAGGAGATTTTTAAGTTTATCTATTAATTCTTTCATATTTAAGTAATTTTTCTTGGCTACTTAAGAGAAATCTGGAGTCATCTAAAAGGTAAGGCAGATTTTCTGGCAAATAACATAAATAGTATAAAAAAACCATACAAATATTTTCCAGTATTATTGCTCACACTAAATATTATACTATAACCCAATTGAAAAATATTGGTTTGGATAAGCAAGACAATAGATAAGTTTTCTTATGATTTCCTTTTTTGTCTCAGTATAAAATTTTCACTAAGGTCCTCCATAGATGATTTATATTGAGTGATCTGACTACTAATCTGGTCTGGCATTGTTAAATATATTCTGTCATGATAAAACTGTCCATGAATAGTAATTGATACATTTAGTCTGGCCATCAAGACATATGATTATAATTTTTCAAGAAACTACTAAAATATTTTTGAGAGCATTTAGCTAATTTCTGGGTATTATTGGTAAGCTATGCTGTGAAATGACAATTTGTTAACATGAAAAAGTGTTGAAAAATTCATCATAATACAGAGTGCTGAACTTTCTTTCATGTAAATGAGAGTTTTTTAAGGTTCCTGCCTACTTTTAGTTTTCATTATTTATTATTTTGAATATTTGAAAACATAGAATAAATACAAAAATATTGTATTATCAAAAATATATGCAGAAAGATTTTTCTTCAAATATGTCTTTGGTCCTTTACAAATTTTCTGGCTCACGTCCTGAGAAAAACTTTTCCACTTAGATAACAAAGTTCTTTTGCAGTTCTGGTATGGAAAAGTAAAGGTGATCAAAACTCATCAGAATGGTTGAAGCTTGGCAGCTGCATACCATGTAAGATACATTGCTCTCAGATGCCCCCACTTGGCATGAAAACTATTGTGTCAGCAATTCAGGGTTTTCCCACCAATCTGCTCTCCTCAGCAGGTACTGCTTTCAGCTGGAATAGTTACTCAGTCCCTAGCAGAGCCTGTCTGCCCTTCTCCTTCCCTTCCTGCAGCACAGCAATAGCCCCAAATGCTGCAGTGTTTGCAGAAGCAAGAGGGAAAGGGCAAGGATGGTCTGGGGCCTCCCCAGCTGTGGGGAGGGTGGCTTCTGGCTTTGCATTGCTGATCTGACATTGTGGCTGGGCTCAACCTTTCCCTGGCTTTTCTGGGAGCTTCTTAGGGACTTCAACCACTCCACAGACCTCCCTTGTGGCCCCATGGAGCGTGTTTTGCGCAGACTGCTAATGCACTGCATGAGGGGGTGCATGCTTTGCATGACATTATTTATATATGAGCAGAGAAAAGGTATGCATATGGCAGGGCATGCAGGTGGAAGTCTCCCATCTGTCTCAACTATAAAGGAAGAAATCTGTAGCTCTCCTGTGCCAGTCTCTATTTGGAAGGGCTGTGTCATGCATTTTCCCACACCCTAGTTTTGATAGTAAGAATAGTGAGACAATTCACTCGTCATCTCACTTTTCTTCTCAAGGCAAAGCATTTGAGGGAGATCTAATTAAGCTTAGGGAGCCCTGAGCTAGCTTCAAAAAAAATACTGTGAAACCAAAGCAACAAACTAAAATTGTGAGATCACTTTAGCTTGAAGATGAAGTTCTTTATTTTTCTCATTCAATTTACATAAAGGGGTCTCATCCTATTTTTTTCCAATGGAGACTCCTACAAATCAAACAAAAGCATATGTTGCTTCTTATTTGTCTTTGCATGAATAAGAGAAGGGTTGTCAGAGGAGGAGACAGAGCATGGAGCTTTCCTCTCACATGGAGTAGAACACGTGCTCATCTACATCCACTCACACAACCATGCACTTGAGAGGGCAATAGAGGGGAGGAAGAGAGCTCCCAACACCCCTAGTAAGTTCTAGGAAACATTTAATGTCCTGGGGTTTTAAAAAAGTGTTCACAGGCTAATCGGCTGAAAGATAATTATACTGAAGAGAGAAAAGCATCATCCATTAGCTACAGTGGGTGGGATTTTAGACTGGGACCACAGATGTAAGATCACCCTTAATTTCGATTGAACCACTGTAGTACATATGTATTTTATACCATAACTTTTCAGCTCCTCAGCCTGTTCAAGCTTTTAGATTTATATTTGGTAGATACTTGCAATTCAGTACTTGATAGCCTCTTAGAAAAAAATCCTGTTTTTATTCTTACATAATTGCTAGATTCCTGAGTATAGCCTTCATAATTGAATGGATATGGCGATCCACATTCACCTCTTTCTAAAAGTATGTTTTATTCCATTTCTATTACTGAGAAAGAAGTATATCATGAACAATTACTAAAAATACACCATCCAATGTATAGCTTTAATAAAACTTCTTAAAATGCAGTGTCTCCGATGTTTCAGTAATAACAGTACTCCCAAACGACAATACTTTCACAAAATCACATTCTATGCCAGAAACTGAAAAGCTCTGATTCTCAGATAAAGATTTTCCTTGGAAATTCCAGAAAGTTATTTTCTCTGAATGGACAGCTACAATTCTCAGCTCAACCACAGTTGAAGCAAGCCTTTTTTAGCACCTTCTTTCCCCTTCTGCAGAATTTTTGTTGAGCAAGAGACACCTCTTCCCCACTCAGGCAGTGGAAGATTTTCCAGAAGAGCAAAATCAGTGATGTGGTTATTGTTATATCATTGCCCTCTTTCTGCTTGAGTGCTTTACCTTTCTTCCTTTTTTTTTGTTATTAGAATTTTTTTTCTATCTTAGCATTTACAGATAGCCTAGGCCTCATTCTAGGTCCACTCCAAAATCAGGATGAGTATAGCTGTCACGTAATATGCGTTCTGTGGTCATATACGCAGAAAAAAAGTGCTATGAGATAAATAAATAAATAATACAAAAATAAAAATATTTATTCAAATAATTGAGATAGCCACCCCAAGATAGAAGTTCAAAGTATTGCAATTACATCAGCATGCACATTGTGGACTATTATTCTTACCAGAGAAGGAAACGTTTCAGACTATCAATGTAGAAGTTCAGTCATGCATTCTTGCTTCATTATGCAGAAGCCTGGCAAAATCATAGCCCAAAACATGGTCAGTTCAACTGAAACTCTTTTCTTTGGGAAAGCTGTAGAGAATCCATCACACCAAATACCTGGTGCACAGAGAAGCTGCAGTGTCAGCCAGTGGTTTTCTGCAGGATATGAACTCTGAAAGCCCACAAAGTTCAGTGGAGATCAGAAAGTGAGTGTTTCAGCTGCTCATGCTCACAGCCAGAGTTCATAGACTTTGTCATGGCTGGATTCCAAAAATCAATAGAGTTTTCTAAAAGAAATGTGATTATGAGAGTAGTGAAATTATTTGCCTTCCTGGAATGCTGGAGTATTTTTTTTAAATTGTATTTCTCCCTAATGGCATGTTTAAATTTGTGCCGTAGAATTTGCTGATGTACTTAGCTTGATTTCTGACTCATCTTTCCCATAGAATCATAGAGTGGCACAGGTTGGAAGGTAATTTAAAGATCATCCCTTTCCTATCCCTCTGCCAATGCCTTTTACTTTACCAACTTTCAAAAAGCCCCATTCAAACTGGCTTGCACACTTCCAGGGATGGGGCATCCACAACTGCTCTGGACAACCTGTTCCAGTGCCTCACCCCTCTTACAGGAAAGAATTTTTCCCTATATGTAATCGAAGCCTGCCTTTCAGTTTAGAGCCATTCCTCCTTGTCCTATCACTACATGCCCTGGTGAAAAGTCCCTCTCCACCTCTCTTGTAGCCCCCTCTAGGTTCTGGAAGGCTGCAAGGAGCAGCCTGCGCTCCCTGGAGCCTTCTCTTCCCCGTTTTGAACAACCCCACCTCTCTCAGCCTGTCTTCATAGGAGAGGTGCTCCAGCCCTCTGATCACAATTGGTTCTTCCTGTGGACTCCCCACAACAGGTCTGTGTCCTCCTTTTGGAGGCCCCAGAGCTGGATGCAGCCCTACAAGTGGGGTCTAACAAGAGTGGAATAGAGGTGCAGAATCCCCTCCCTCACCCTGCTGCCCACGCTGCTTTTGCGGAAGCTCAGGACATGTCTGGCTGGCTGGGCTGCAAGTGCTCATTGCCAGGTCACGTTAAGCTTCTCAGGGCTCCTCTGCCAAGAGGGGAAATGAATCCAATCCATTCTCTGCCCAGCCTGTACTGTGCTTGGGATTGCCCTGAGCCAGGTCCTTGCAGTTGGCCTTGTTGAACTTCATGAGATTTGCACAGACCCACCCCTCAGGCCCCTCAGAAGGTCCCTCTGGGTGTCATCCCTTCCCTCCAGCGTGTCGATTCTACCACACAGCTTGGTGTTGGCAACCTTACTGAGGTGTACTTGACACTGTCCATGTCACCGACGCAGATGTGACACAGGGCCCATCCCAATTCCAACCCCTGGGAACATAACCCATCACAAGTGACTGATCACAACTCACTGGAGTGCCATCCAGCCAATTCCTTATCCACCCAATGGTCCATCCCTCAAATCCACATCTCTCCAGTTTGAAAGAAGGCTGTCATGCAGTACAATGTTCAATGCTTTGCACAATTCCAGGTAAATGATGCCAGTTGCTCTTTCCTTATCCTCCAATGCTGCAGTGCCATCATAGAAAGCCACTGAAACTCTCAGGCACCAATCTTTACTTAATGAAGAAAAATTAGTATTTCTGTGTTTTCTGTAAACACTGAGTGTTTACACATTATCATGTTAAATGCTGTTTGGCTTTCAGATCCATCTGAGGAAGCAATTCTGAAACTGATTTGTGCCCACTGAAGGTCAGCTTAGAAACTATGTTTTTAAGACCTGTGGATTTCATGAATACGTGGATGCACTAACACAGTGAAACTCTTCCACCAGCATTAATGGGATTTTTTAACAGTGGGAACTGAAATCAGTCTCCCTGGAGACACTCTTTATGAGATTATTAATCTTCTGAAGTTTTCAGAAGGATATGGCAGTTGACATCCATTGAGTGCCTGATTAAAAGTTTTATTCCTCTTGATTTCCTAATGGTTCTTCATGATGTGATGTCTGCTGTGTTTTGGGCATCAATTTTTCAAATGCAATTATAGAAACTCTCCACCATATCCACCTGTTTCCTGATGCAAACAGGCTAACAGCCACAGACTAATAATGGTTCCAGAGAAATCACATCTTGGGATTCAAAGTGCTGCACATGACTGGAATGTGATTGTACATTCTAACTTGAGATACTTTGAAAGAAAGAAAAAATATTTGGTGTATCCAAATTCAGTTATTTAGGTCTAAGAGAAGATTTATAGTACTCTGTCTTTTGCAAAGACGGGACTTAAGGTTGGAGCAAGAAGTTATTATTTGAGTGCTGCCAGACTTCATCCTCTATCCCATTCTGTCCCCACTCAGATTCTTAGACCCCATGACCACTGTTAGAATGAACCCCTTTCAATACAAAATAAAACTTAATTAAAACTATTTTTTTAGGCATGCTTAAAACAGCTATAAATATGAATGTATGTAAGCTTATTTAGTCCATGTATAAAACCTCAATTTAGATGTAAGGAGCCTTTCTTTTGTTTCTAACTTGTTTTGGTGCTTTTAAAAAATCAGTATGGCTGTAAAATTAAACACATCTACTGGCAGCTGTCTTAATCAAGGCATTCAACTTCATATCTTTTAGGCTGGGTACCATAATGAAAATACTGTGGTTATATTTTTATTTCAAGTAATTGCACGTTGTCAGTCTGCAATTGTGACTGTGGAAAAAGCAAGGCCTAAAACAAAGAGTAGATTAAATTTTCAATAAAATCACAACAAAAGATTGCTAAAAAAAGGTGCCCTGCAGAGCTCTTGGTTTCATAATGTATGTTTTGATACTTTAGCATCTTTACTAGGTTTTTCTTCTTTTAATAAAAAAAAAGCCCATGTTAGCAGTTAAGCCCTTACAAAACCAGCTGCCAGTTAAATTTCAGACCATGCATATTTGAGCATGCTTTGTCTAGCAGGAAGTTATCCTGATGAACACTGTGATTTTGTGAAATTGACTAATCAAAGAGCTGCAGTAAACTGTGTAAATAACAATGCTTTTAATACAGTACTTGACATTTTCCATCTATTCAGATTCTTTAGGTACTGAAATGATTGTTCTACTCCTTCCATCAAAACCACCTTGACTCCACTTTACTGCTGGTTACTTTGTAACACTGATTGTGTTGGTGCATTGGTCAACAAAGTACTGCTTCTCATGCAGACAAAGAGTAAATCTCTCTGTATTTCAGTGGAAAGGGCATCAGCCCTTGTTTGTGATGGCCAAGGGGTGAAGCAAAGACAGTGAAAACAATTGGAAAACAACTTATTCAGCCTTGAGAAAGCTGAATTTTTCAAAGCTTTGTTTCCTGCTTTTTGCTGTTGTACTTTTGTTTGCTGCTTCCCCATTTCTTTTTACACATCCTACCAGATTCTGCTAGTTCTGCTACAGAAAAATTTGAGTTTGATTTCATTTATAAAGGCTTTCTTACAATTGAGAAGGTAAAGGGTAAGGGCCAAGTAATTATCAGATTACTACATTTAAATGAAGGTGGTTTTCATTTCAATTTTGTCACTTGCCATGGCAGTTTTAATTTATTAAATGCTATGCTTAAAATATTTTAAAAAGGAAGGTATTTCTCATTTTCAAAATACTAGATACAGCTTTGTCCCAGTTCTGAACAAACCTCTTTGAAATTGTGCTCCTTTGTTAGCTCCAGTGCAAGCTCCTTTCATACATGGTACTTTTCATTTAGACGGTTGGTTTGAATTTTTATTCAAAGCACCTCTACTGTGAACTCAGGTTGAGAGAGCTGGAGCTGTTCAGCCTGAAGATGAGAGAGTTCCAGGGTGACCTTATAGCAGCTTTGCAATGACCAAAGGGACTGACAAGAAAGATGGAGAGGGACTTTTTTCAAAGAGGTGTCAAGACAGGATAAGGGGGAATGGCTTTAAATGGAAAGAGGATAGGTTTAGACCAGATGTAAGGAAGAAATTATTTCCTATGATGGTGGTGGGGCACTGGATGAGATTGTCCCAGAGTGCTTGTGGATGTCTCAGCCCTGGAAGTGTTCAAGGCCAGGCTGGACAGTGCTCTGAGCAACCTCGTATAGTGAAAGGTGTTGGCGGGGGAGTTGGAAGAAGATGATTTTTAAATCTCCTTTCCACCCACACCATGCTGATTCTGTGATCTCAACTGTAAACTGAAACAATAATAACTTTTAGAAAATGAGTTTTGTATAAACAAACACCCATGACCATGGTTTGATAACAAATAAATAAATGCTCTTACATGGGACCTCCATTGTGCCAGCATTGCACGGCCCAGGAGAAGTGAACTCTGCCCCAGGGAGGTTACTGTCTGCAATTCTAATTTTGAAAAGAAACATGGCACAGAAATGTGCTAAATCCCTCATCTATAAACATATATTTGCCACTCACAGAAATGGTGTGCCAGTAAAAAAATGGACCTCAACACATGCTCAGCTTCCAGTTATTTGCATGCTTTGACCTGACCTCATCTATTGAAATATTCAAGGCCAATTAGCATAGCCCGGGAAGCATAGGTCTTGGGAAGGAGATGGAGTGATGCATGTTTTCAATGACAGTAAACAAGCTGGAAATATCTTATTTGACTTTTAAATTATTTACTGAGCTGAAAGAGAAGGAATTTAAGTGGAAAACAATCAGTTTTAAATTGAATAAATTTGATCTGGAGAGTCTGGAGGAAGACAGCACTGGCAATGTAATTTTTAATGCATTAGTTCTCAGGATGAAACTTCTCTCAGAGACGGGTCCAGATTTCTTGTCTAAGCTTCTCTCCAGTATTCCGTGACATGAAGTCTAACATACTCATGTTTGTAAACATTATAAATGAAGTATAATATGAATATTAGTGTTTCCCAAGTATTCTTTCAAAGTCGTTCAATGTCTGATACAAGCTTGACCAAGCTGCATGGGCATAGCTCTATTATGAGGCATTTTTTTCTTTCAAAATGAGGTACAACTGATTTTAATGTCTTAAATACTAAGGATTTAAGACATTCTGTAGTTTTCAGGTTGATCATAGAATCACTTAGATTGGAAGGGACCTTTAAGTCCAACTGTTAACCCAGCACTACCATGTTCAGCACTAAATCTTGTCCCTAAGTGCCACAGCTACATGTCTTTTAAATACCTCCAAGCACTTCCCTAGCCAGCTGGTTCCAATGCTTGACAACCCTTTCAGTGAGGAAATTTATCCTAAGAGTCAATCTAAACCTCTCCTGGCACAACTTATCATTCTTTCATCTTCTGTCACTTGTTGCTGGTTACAAGAGACTGGCCTCACGTGTCCTCAACCTCTTGTCAGGCATTTGTAGAGAGCACTAAGGTCTCCCCTGAGCCTCCTTTCCTCCAGGCTAAACAGCCATAGCTCCCTCAGCCGTTCCATATACTTGGGATATGGACTTGTGCTCCAGACCCTTCATAGGTTTTGTTGCCCTTCTTTGAATATGCATATGCTCCAGCACCTCAAGGTTAATATGGAATCAAGGCAGTGCTTATGGAGATCTTAAGGATTGTTTCCTCAGGGTGGCTTACTTAACATTTTAGCTGATATACTGCAATTATATTTACCTTTAATAACTTGAACTGGAAAAGTTTTGTTTCATAGTAGAATAATTTGCAGTGTACAACATTATCTTAGTTTAATTAAGATGTTTTAAAACATTCAGTTTTTTCTCTTGTGTGCATCTGAACGTATAAAATTATCTGAACTCCTAAATTTTTATTTTTAGGAAATGTAAAAATTTATACTTTCTTATAGGCTATAAGAAAATTATAAGCAAATTAATTTACAAGGTGCAAGCACAGACAAAAGCATCTGGTATGTGATAATTGTATTTCAAAGAATTATTGTTTTATGTCAGAAAGGTGGAACTTAGAAATTAGCTTCTGCTTTAAGTGATGTTTGGCAAAGTTTGTCAACCTATTGCATGATTTCCAGCTCTTCCTATCTGAAACATTTCTGTGAAACCACACACAGATGTCTTCAGTTAGGAGTACCACTTTCTTCTCGTGCCACAAGATCTTTCAGTGACTACAATATATGCTGGCTGGTTTCAAAAAGCATACACTCACTTTTAATCTATACACAACCTCAATTAGTGTTCAGGTCAGTAAGTGGGAAGACATTTATAGAATCAATCATTTTGGGTTAAGGAGTACACATACTGCAAGTGTACTAATGGAATGGAAATAATGCCTGGAACATCTCCAGAACAGTCACAGTCTCAATGGAGCAATTAAATATGTATGAAGAATGTTTGCAGTGAAGTTCAAACACATCAGCCTGAGGCTTATTTTTTGGTTTAATTTATTCTCTGCCTTTCTGTGTACTGCTGCTTGATGATTCAAAAACACTTCTGCACACTGCCTCCTGCATCATCTATGTATACACTGACTGACAGATACGGTGACAGTTGCTATTTTTAATCACTGTCTCAGGAACAAGGAGTAGACTCTGCAGTAGAAAAGGCAGGGTTAGTATTGAGGTTAACAGTTTTTATTCATTAATGAATTCAACATAATTCACAGTATGGAAAACAGTCTTCAGATTTAATTCAGGCAGAGTTTGAATATTTAGTAAAACTTCATAGTCTGAATCTGTTGGTGTCATTAGAGTATTTAATGATATGCCCTGTATTCCATATCTTCCTATCACTGCTTTTATCCTTCATGAAAGAAAGGCTTGTCCTGCAGATAGAGACTGCTTTTTTATATCATTGTGAATGCCAGTGCTCCTTAAAACAAGTTAGTAGTTCTATTTCCCGATAATTGTTCTTCGCAAAATGTGTGAACAGACATGTGCTATTTACAGCTTCCTCTGCTGTTTTCAGCCGTAAATAAAACCAAACAATCTAGGGCTTTGTAAGCATGTTTGTTTCCTTTGATGGGTCCAAGTTCTGTGATTTGTGACTGATCAGAGAGCACCGGTGTATTAGCTGGTTCATCTGTTATCAATTCATGCGCTACGAGTAAGTGCGATTGTCGTGTAACCAAGCTTAGAGCTATTGGCAAAGCAACTGAGCAAAGAGAGCCTTTTAAAAGGATTACTGGTAATGTAATTACTTGTGGAAGATGTATGGATATCTCCCAAATGAAAACACCAGCATCTTAATATGTTCTTTAAGCAATACCATTAGTGGAATGAGAGCCTGTGTTCCAGTAATGGCATACTCTGCTGGTGGATAATGGCACAGTGAAGCAAAGGCATTTGTGTGAAGTAAACATTGAACTAAAGCCAGATATGTGCTTTTGTTTCTTTATATAGTTTCAAGGCTGTTCTTGAAGTAAAATTTACTTTCTAGTGACACTAGTGTTATTTTATTAAATGCAATGGGGTTTTGAGGCCTCAGAACTTCCAGCAGGTTTTCTTTGTGTCTGGAAGAAAATATTTTTAAAAGTCAATCTATAACTGCTAATAATATTAATAATTTTAATGAAAGAAATATGCTGTTAATATGACCCCTATTACCAGTGATATCAACAGTATGTCATATAATTTAATTTTATAAAGAAGCAGAATTTTTTTAGGGCCTTCAATTCAGGCGCAGAATAGGCAATCTTGGTGAAGTTGCAAAATTAGGAAAATCTCTGTGCTTCTGAACAGTTGTTGTCAGTGGCTTTTGATATTGACTTTAACCATCAAAATGATTGACTTTTCTTAGTGAAAAGGTACATTCACATCTGTTTAAATAAGCACCTGACCTTCATCTTTTGAAAATCAGTGAGAAAAGCCCAGTGGTCATCAATGAAACGTTAATCCTCTTTTTGATACTGACAGATATTTTTTCCTGGTGGGTGTAGGGGATGTTTTTCCTTGAAGAGGTTAATAATCTCCATGGCATCCATAAAAATAGATTACTGAAGCATACAATGATAGCTGTGCTGTTTGATTTGTTTAGTCTTAAACCCTTTGCTCACCTTTGATAGTACTTCCCTCTTAGAACTTCTATATTTCTTTCTTCACACTGTTGAATCTTCTGATTATTCAATAAGCAAAATTCTAATGCTTGGTGCATGTTTTTGGGGTTTTTTTGTTTCCACTTAATCAGGCTCCTTTTTACATTCATTTATTGAGATCTTGCTATTGGTTTGTTCTTTTTCTTACAGACCTATTTTCTGATTTTGAGTAATAACAATATTCTTAACATGTAAATCTTTATGATTCTTGTGTTAGAAACCTGATTGGGTTATTAATGTTGATATGTGGGCAAATAATCTGGCTTTGTTAGTGTCAGAAGTTACATACTTACCTTGTGTAATACAGCATTCTAAACTTTAATGTGTTTTGTGACAGCAGGTTTTTCCTCTGAAAGGAAGAACAGACTAATAGAGAAAGCTGACACTAATATCTAGGTGTATGTAGTAAGAAAGTGATGCATAGGAAAAATGCTCTACCCTTCTGGGAAAATCAGTCGTTGCCAAAATATTCATACCTTAACCATCTGAATTTACTATCCTATAATATTATTTTAAGCATCCAAATAGATAAAAAATTAGCTTGAATTTGACCTACATCATATTTGTGGGGCTTGTAGTACTCCAGATAATTAGACTATTTAAGTATAATTCGCTGGCTATGGATTTAGGATCCTAGCTTCAGCCGCAAACTAAAGTTTGATCATAAGGTCTTCCTTTGGACCTTCTGAAAATTTTAACTATCCATCCATCTTGTCAAGCCATCTTATTATGCTCATTTTTTGGGTTTTCTGATCAGTTTGGAAATAGGAACAGGTTAAAAATAGTTCAGCAAGAGTGATCCCTACTTTGCAATGCCATTATTCATTTTAGCTCCTCAGTTTTTTCATTTTTGTTTTTAAGATCATTCATGCCGTATGGATATCTGCGGTGATGTGACTTTCTGTGATTGAGGTAATTCCCAGTACAAGGACAAAACCAGAGCTCCTTGAACTGAGAGAGGAAGGATTCAACTTTTGTGTCTCTCCCTGCATAAGCAGAAAGGGAAAAAGATGTTATTATCCCATTTTGCCATCTAAGGTCTTTGGATTGTTTCAGGAACTTTTTGGCCTTGTGACACAGCTATGCTCATTAGGACACTGGCAATTAGGGCTCAGTTTTATCATTTTCTTAGCAACATGAACATGAATGAGCATTAATAAGACTCTAATTCGCAGCCAGTGTGCCTATGTTCTAAAACAATCCAAAATTAAAGAAGCATTTCAATTTGCTACCTAATATTAAGTTTTTCAGTATAAATAAAAGAAAAATAAACAATCACTAGCAGATCTTGGGTTGTAAAAAGAATGGGCTTTAAAAATCACTGCAAAGTGTAATAATTTAAGTAGAAGGCTCTTGGAGGTGTTTTTAAACAATTCCTTTTCAAAGAGCACCTAGGTCAGACCTATTTGGAATGAAATCGATGGCAAGGCCCAAGGTGTCAACACAGCAGGCACACACACCACCAGCATAGTACATCAAGCAGGAGCTAAGATTTTAATCAGTTTTCATAGGTCTTAAAGCTTGTTCCAAACTTTTTTGGCTTTGTGAGCTGTTCTGTTATCATCTTTCTGAAAGAGATTTGAGGACACTTTTCCACATGGTCAATCCAGCTAGGAAATAGTCTTTATTCTTCAGACTGAATTATGAAAACCTTTTTTTTGATTTGTTTGGTTTGGTTTTTCTTTCCTTAAGAAAGAGGTAATCTATACACTCCCTTTGAATTATGCCTAGTAACCAAAACCCTTCATATGTTCAGTTATCCCCATTCAAGTAAAGCAATAGAGGTTTGCTAGTTTCATTCATTACACAGATCCCATCCTTAAAACAAATTTGATGCAAATGTAATTACAGAAATCTAAATGGAATTAAATATGTTTTCCCAGCATTTAGATTTATGCAAATTCAAGGAAAGTATCATTTGATTGACAGAGAAATTGGTAACAGCATTAGTGTCTGGAAGCATTGTTAAAATTTATTCTAGCAGCATATTCTCAAGAACTTGTTGGCTAGAGAATATTCTGAATGAAGTTAAGGGCATCTTGCTTAGCAGGCAGGTGGCTTCAGAGATTTGTGGCATTCTGCAGTTACTGTTCATAAGGCAACTGGTGGTCACCCCAGTCCTGTATAGTCCATATCTGAAGCCTCCTTTAGATGCAGAATGAAATTCCTATATTAGCAATCATTGGTTACAGCAATCATGAATGCTTTTCAAACTAAAAATAAACCAGCTGATCTAGTGTAACATTTAAGAATATTTGGGGAGTTTTAAATGCAAAGTCTATTCCTCCACAAATAAATATCAGAATATTCCCGCTGTGTAGAGAAAACCAGCTCTAACTTAGTGAAAGTGGCCACTGCCTCAGATGAAATAGATGCCTTTTTTTTTTTTTTTTTT
>VYXF01008655.1:144674-199106 GCA_013397295.1 Polioptila caerulea
TTTTTTTTTTTGTAGACCTTGATGGGGTTATCAACTCAGGAACATCTGTGATAGATTGCCAGTAATGGCTGGAAAGGCCCAGGGATCATTGTAAGTCACATTCATCTTTCAAGGCCTCTTAGCTAGAAATGACAGGTATTTTCGGGGCTCACAGGAAGAACAGAAAGCCAAAAACCTCTTTGAAGATCTGGTCAAATTAATTTAATATCAGCTCTGTACAATGACTGAATACCTAGGAGAAAACTGAAGATAATACTAACAAAGTTAATCCAAATGATTAAACAAAGCTTTCTGAGATGCTATATCAAGTCCCCAAAGCTGTTTTCCTTCTTAGAACCTTTGTGAAATGGATGCAGCTATTTGCGATAAAAAAGTCTAAAAATGTGGCTGATTCTAGTCTCTCCAGTGGTTGACCAAAGAAGTCAAGTGCATCCATTTATTCAAAATTCTGATTTGTTTTAAAATCTCATCAACAAGACACAGGTTCCCTGTGAATGCAAAATAGAATTAGAATGCAAAATTATCCCTCCAGCTTCTCGCTGTAGGTGCTTGCTGGTGACTGTGTGAGGAGTCATACAAGTGGTGGGGTGGCAGCTTATATGCTTTTATACTTGAGAAATACAAGTGTTGAAGTATTTTACAGGAAGAAAAGGATCATATAGCTGTAAAACCAGAGAGGACATAATCAGCGAGGGGTGAAAGTGTTTAAGACAATATTAAACATGGAATATATGTTTAATAAAATTTGGTCAACACAATCTCTATGAAACTTGGAGGTCTCTTTAGCAGGACCTAAACTATTTTGAGTGCAGTACAATCATGCAAGCAAAGCCAAATCTGATTGCTATTTGGGTCTCTGGTGATAACCTGGGTGGATACCAAACCTCACCTAGATGTGGCCCCTTGTCCAGACAGCTCATCTACTCCTTAGGCAAGATAAAAGGCCCTTCCCCAGCCTGTAGCCTGGGTCTGATGAAAGAACGATCTTGTTGGAGAAGCATAAGAGGTGTGATATTAATCACTTAGTCCTTAAGTGTTTCTAAAGGATGGTTTTAACCCTAAAGGAGATACATGGGAGAAAACTGTGTGAGAAGAAACAAATGCCCCTGTTTATACCCCAGAATAAAAATGAAAACGGACGGCTTTTAGCACTCCCTGTCAACCCTTACTGCCTGAATTCTGCAATGTCATTCAGCAGTTCAGTACTACTTCCCTGCCTTAAATCCTTCTCAGGATTGCATTACTCCCAGATCAACAAAAAACTGTCAGATCTTAGTGTCAAAGAGGCTCTGTTACAAGTTACAAACCACACAGAAATCCATTCCGAACTAAGTCAGGTCAAGTGGACCGATAAGGAGGAAGAAACATGTCTAAAACTGAAAGAGTACTCATTGCCAGGAGGGAACGTCAGCTAAAAGCAAATGCGTTTTTTTCAGCATAGAATTTGAGATGAGATGACTGAGATGGTAAATTCTGAGAATCTTAACATTAAGTCTTACTTGTTAGAAGTTGAACAGACCAAGGCTGGAAGGTAAAGAATGACAAATTTTTTCTGGAGGAAAGAGATCTTTGCTTATATTTTGTTGGGAATCCTGCAATAGAACTTTTGATTGCTGTTTTTTAAGAAAACAAATACATTCAAATAAGCATCATTATTGGTTAAACTTTCATTGATAAATGTTTCTCAACCATGGGAAGGAATTTCTGTTCAGAGCAAGTGAGACCCCAGTCTCCTCAGAGTAGCCAGCAGCATGATGACCCGATCCACATGGATGACTGCTGATCTGAGCCCCTGCTCCCTTCTCTTTGCAGGGCAGATGTGGGACAAGCCTCAGCCTGGGTTTTACTGCATCTTTGCTGAGTTCCCTGAATATTGCTATTCCAAGATTTATCTGGTTTCTGTTCACTGGAACAATTTGGAAAAGAGTGCAGATTAGTCTTGGGATAGAAAGACAGGACTTTTTCTGAAATACTGAAAAGTTTCTTTTTGAAGGGGTGTAACTATTTTCTGGAAAACTCAGAGTTTACGCAGTATGTATCTGGGCATCTTAGTGAATTTAGCCATAAAAATTCCCAGGTTGCATTGTGCACCTTCTTCTTGGAAATTTCTAATATTTATCTTCCACTGAAAAAGTGTCAATCTTCGTATTGTCACAGAGCTGAGCATATAATTATAGGAACAGCACTGGCTATCAGGATGTATTTTGGTGAGTCTCATTATTAACTTCTTTTTGTTCACCCTTATTTCTAGTCCTGTTTTACTGTTAGAAAGGCTAACTTTCCAGGAAGTAAAAAATCACAGTAATTTGCATGTGATTTTTCTTTGTTTTGTTAAGATGTGTCAGCCTTATACTGAAACTGGCTCAACTTGTGAAAAATAAGGCATATGAACTTTTACTTTCTAGACATCTTTTGAGTTGATATCAATTCTCTTGTCATCCTTTCATTCACCTTCTTGCAAGAAGTTGGCTCCATCTTCCTGCTCCTCTCCCCAGAGGCATTTGGTGGGGGGCAGCTGTTAGTTCGTCCCATCTCTCAGGCCCTCTTCATGGGACAAGTGCTTCAGCCCCTAACTAGTAAAGCTTTAAAATACTCCACTTTTGTTTATTGGTGCTTTTTATGTATGGTTGGCCAAAAACTGGATGTGATATTCTGGATATGAGCAAAGTAATGTCCCTTGATCTACTGGTTGTGCCTCTGTTATTGTAGCCCTGGGCACTGTTAGTACTTCTTTGCTGCCAGCACACATGCCTGGCATGCACTCAGCTTGAGGTAAAATTGATATTATTTGAAAGATTTTTGACATAAAAATGTGTTGTTCAGGAGGCAAGATTAAAGTTTTGTTTGTTGTTGTTTTTTGGTTGTTTTTTTTTTTTTTTTATGTTGCAGTTGTTTTGGAAATACATTTAATCAAAATATAATCAAGTTGTTAGATGAAAGACCCTGTATGTATTTAAAAGGCTTTGGAAAAAAAAAAGAAAAGCAGTTCAAAACAATTGCAACTGTATTTTGCTGTGGTAGGGTTTGCACAGATATAATTGTAGAAAGCAAAACATCTTGATGAATAAGAAACTATATCTCATAGATATGATGGTGTATGAAGCTTAAAATAATGAAAAAATTCTTGTTCCATAAATTTCTTGTATAATCTATATATAGATAAATTATACAGCTAATCTAATCTAGAACATAGAAAGTTATTAAACTGTTATGTTTAGTTTATTCTAAATTTGAACTGTATTTTAATTTTTAGTTGTAAATGTACTATGTTTTCTGAGAAGCCCTGAGAATGTAAGTGTATACTGTACAGCTCTCCTACCTACTTATCATAAATGTTTTCTAAGAGTAGCAACATGACAGCATCTGTAAAGAACAACATGTTCCATATGTTCTGCTAGATAAAATAAGTTCCGTTTTTATCCTTTATAGCTCACTGAATCATAGAAATATTTCTGTTGAAAAAGACCTTTTGACCATGAAGTTGGTATTGATGCAGTGCCTAGGCTGACTTCACCCCAGTGGCACCTCCGTGCTGGATGAACCATTGCCCTGGTCACTGATGGGTTCCCCTTGCAGAGGCTCACCCCTGTTGTACCTGGGGAGGCAGGGCAGTCACAGAGGAGACAGGCCTGCTGCACCAGGAAGGGACTTGTCACCACTGCCCTGTCCCTTAAGTCCCTGTGCTCAGACAGGCAGAGGGAGGGCAGGGAATGCTCCAAACCATGCATCCTGTCTGCCTGCTGGGCCTGTCCCAGCGAAGGCTGGGTGTAATTCCAGCAGTCTCTCTGTCTGTCACTCTCTCTGATACCCCTCATCCCAAATCCCTCCTCGTGCTGTCCCTGTGCTGGTGTGGGAGCCGGGCACAGCCTGGACCGCGGCAGCAGCGTGTCCCACCGGAGCTCTGTCCGGGCAGCCGTGTCACTCGTGGTGGCTGCAGCCGTGTCACTCGTGGTGGCTGCAGCCATGGCTTTCTGCCAGGGGCTGCCACTGCTCCCTGGTTGAGCTGCAGGGCTGAAGTGCCCTTTCTGCACATCCTTCTGTGAGCAGAGCTGCCTGAATGATGCTCCACTCCCTGGGTGCCCACCCTGCTGCCATCTCTCTTGTAGCTGCTGCTCCTCTGGGCTCTCTTCGTACCTGGGAAGGAAAAAATAATGTTGGTGCTCCTGGCCCTGCCCTGGTCCCATCAGCAGTTGTAGTGATATCTGGGGGCTCCTGGCAACTCTCTTGTCTCCCCCTGAGAGCCCCCCAGTTTGGGAATTGTGCTGGCTCTGGAGCTGCTTGATTGGTAACTGAGTGATAATTTTCTTATCACATATACAGGGGGAAATTTCATGGGGTCTGTTCTTGTTTTTTTTCCAAAAACTTGCAAGGACAATTTTAAGATTGCCACATCAAAATTCTATGTGAAATTATTTCACTTTTCTAAAATATGTTTTAAAAAGTGAGTAAACCCCAACTTTTCAGTGACCGCTTTAATTTGGCAGTTTCTAAATACAAATTTTCCATTATTTTATTTAGAAAAGAGTGTTTTCAATTCCTACATAAAATATAATTGGTTTTCAATTAAAAAAATTCAATAGCTTTTCATTGTATTCTTTAAAGAAATGAAAACATCAAAAAGTGGCTTTGGTTTTGAGATTCAGCTCTGGGTTCAGGTGTCTGGTGTGTTGATTATGGTTATCAACATGCCAGCTCCTACTACAGCTGATGGAGCCTTGGCCAGTGCAGGTGATGGTCATTCAGCATGCCGTAACTAGAAACTTACCCATTTCATTTTCCACCTGCATCATTTTCCAGACTCCATCATTTGAATAAAGGTGGGATGTAGGTCCCTCAGTGTAGACATTGCCTACAATTCAAAATGCTTTGGTGTATTGAAATATGCACAGGCCTGGTGGGCATGACACAGGGCTCAGAGGAGACCTTCTCTTGCAAGGTCTGAAGGCCAACCAAGGTACTCCTCAGCAGACCAAATCATACTAATCTAAATATGGTTTAGGCAACCAAATCTCACACTACATCTCTGCTGATTGTAATGAGAGGTTAGATATGTTAATTCACGTATAGACTTCTGAAAAAAACCCAAAACTCTCTATGGTTAAGCTCCAGGCTGATTCTGAATTCCTTAGAAAATGTTTTAATTGCACTAAACTAACCCATATGTAAAAATAGTCTCTTTTTAAAAAAATAATTATCAGTTTTTTGCTTGGCTCTAGACAAAATGTGGCAGACTTCACTGTGATTTGGGAAAAAAAATTATTGACTTAAATGCAGAAAAGAACTATGAGTCTAGAATATCCTGAAGGAAACATTCAGAGTGTTGTGTATATATAGTAAAACATTGATCAGGTTTAAAGTTCCATTAATGATTAAATAAACTGTGAACACAAACAACGTTAGTAAATTCAGCAACTGAGAAGTAATTATTTATTAATGAAAGTGTCAGTTTATTAATTAATTAATTTTTGCCACTATTCTGACTTAGATTTTTCCAATCATGTCTTCTGAAAATCAATCAGTTTGTCTTAAATCAATCATCTAGGTATCCAAATAGTGCAGATCATAGACAGGATTGAAAATGTGGTGTTAGATCCACACTTACACTCTTCCTTGTCTCTAAAACTAGAATTTAATACTGTGTTTCAACTCAGGAAAATCAAGGAGATGTCGAGATATATTTCTAGGTCTGAAAAGCTTAATTTTAGGCTTTTAGGATAGCATTTTAATTACCATCTAAATGCATTTGAAATGGGTTTTTCCTTCTAAACGCTATGACATGTATCTTTTCCATTTAAAAAGTTTTTTCCTGTTGTATATTGCAATGACTTTACTGAGTATTTCATGAGGACTGGAGGTCAATAACATTTCCTTCACATAACTAGTTTCTAGCAGTTGCTGAGGATGCTGGAAACATGAAAGCCAAAGTCCCTGTTTTGTATGTTTCGGCATATGATCCCAAGTCTTGCCACTATGATGAATTTCACTCTTACCAGGGACTGGGAATAACTAATTACTAAGATACTTGGGTGTAGGAAATCTGTATCCAGAGCATTGTTGGCTCATGTCATGACTAATATCATGTCAAAGAGCCTACAGCTCCATGACTAAGGTTGACTCATGTACACTAAGCAGACTAGCTCCAGCTAGAGAGTCTAAACAAACAGTACCCTGCAACATGTGAAAATCTCCTCGTTATTGCATCCACCTGGTCTTATTAACACTACTATTCAAATAGCTGGTCTGATTTAACTCAGAACAGGTAATGGCCTTCACACTGTTTGTATCATCTTGTGTAACTGAGGTGCTGCCCTAGCTCCCCAGTCACAATGAGGTGCAGGAGCTGTGCCTGGTTCTGACACAGCTTCCCTCACATTACGGAAACCACAGGTAAATTTTGCATGTTGATGAACTGCCCTTGTCTGAATATAAAGCATTTTTGCTGAAAAATTGCCAGGCAGGTCTATCCTAAGGCACTGAAAATGCCTTAGGATAATGCTCTGAAAATATTTTTTTAAATCTTATTTAAAAATCTATTGTTTTTTTAGCGGCTTTCTTCCACTCCCCATTCCGTTGAGAAAATAAGTGATGTATCCATCTGAAAGTAAAACAGAAAAATGGCTTCTTTTTACCTTATATAGAATTGTGTTTTGTTTCTGTTTTGGTTCAGTTTTTTTTCAAAATGCTTTGTACTGGAGTTAAGCAATTAACTTCTAACTTTGGAAGTTGAACATGGAGTTCCTTAGATATGATTCATGTGAGTTTTATACTACTTTACATATTATACATGGTGATTGAAAATGTTTTTTACAAGTAAGACCATGAACTTTCATAAACTGGTTTTGCTTTTCTGTGTCACAGATAGGAAGTGGCATTTGAAACATAAAGCTTGTGGTGATGAGTTTAATTTAAATGAGCTGCTGTTTGAAATAGATAACACTCTCATTTTAGTAAATTAATGGTGTGGCAAAAGGAAACTCAAAGATGCTTCTACCTGTAATAAAAAAATGATGCTCTCTAGAATTCTGATATTGCACCATGTGATTACATTACCTCATCTTATTAATTTTATTACATGAAACATAGCAAAATGTTTCCTTTATATATTAACACAAATGTAATTTCGGGTTTTATACAAATCTTTGTGCAAAAATCCCAAATGGCTCTGGAATCATACTGATACACTCTAATAAAATCAAAACTGTTGCAGTCAAAGTATAGATGTAAAGTAAGGTTTGTGGGAAAGATTATTGGGATCAGGTTGGCTCCAGAAACATCTGGGGCTGGAAAAGGCAAGACAAGGTGATCCTAGCAAGGCCCCAGCCTTGCTGCTCCTCCACTTTTCTCATCCAGAAAACTGATAGTGTTAGGGCCTAAACTGGGGTGGGGGTTAGGAAATAGTGTTCACATTAGGGTTAGGGTTGAGAGAGTCAAAGAGCCTACAGCTCCAGGAGTACTGGGTCTAGAAAAGCAATGCCAACATGACCCCAACAAGGCCCCAGCTGTGCTGCTCCTACATCTTTCTGGACTTGCAGCCCATGGTATAGGGTTAGGGCTGGCCTAGTCCTGGGGTTAGGGTTGAGGGAGTCAAAGATCCTACCTCCAGGAACACTGGGGCAGGAAAGGCATGATCCCTGCAAAGCCCCAGCCTTGCCAGTCCTCCATTTTTCTGATCTGGAAAACCATAGGATTTTTTTAGGTTTAGAGCTGAAGCTGGGGTTAGGGTTATACTTAAGTTTAGGGTTGAGAGATTCAAAGAGCCTCAAGCTCTAGGGACACTCTGGCTGGAAAAAGCAAGCCAAGTTGATCCCAGCAAGGCCCCAGCCTTGCTGCTCCTACATCTTTCTAATCTGGAACACCCCTGGTGTTAGTAAGTGAACTTATAAAAATGCAGAAAAACAATTCCAATTTTGCCATCTCAGAGCATCCTTTATACTCTGTGATTTCCAATTTCTTCTGCTCACCAGTTAGAATGACAAGAAGCATTGTTTAGAAGACTTAACTGGGAATGTATGGTTCTCAAAAGATAGAGTATCTGCTTCTGAGTAGTTATGAGCCATACACAACACCAGGAGTATTTCAGAACAGGTATTTCAGAATTGCTAGTTACTAGCAAATGCTGATTTACTGACACGTTATTTTCAACAGGACAGAAGTCAGGCACACAGTATTGTGGTGACAAGGACTTTAAAAAATAATGTGATTCAACCTTTGAATTATAAAGCATTTTCTTGTAATTGATATTTAACTTTAGATAATTAAGTCTCATTGATGGTAATCTGCATTAATGTAATTTCTCCCACTTATTCATGTCTGCAGAGTGTGCCGTGGGGAATGTGGTACTCTGAAATCTGACAATGGTATTGCTTCATATCTCTGCCACATACTTGTCCCCATTAGCATCTTATTTTAACAAAAGAGGTCCAATGCAATTAGCTCTCCAAATTTTCTTAGACTTCTAGGCTTTGTATGTATTACCAACTCACTTCAGTAGCACATTTCTGAGGTGGACCTGCCAGTTCTCTCTCCTCCTGCCCTTTGGTTAATGGTATAGTTTGCTCTGGGGTGCACAAGTGGGATTTCTTTTGGATGCATCTGAAGTGGACACTGCTTTCTGGGATCTCACCTGATGTGCTAAAGTTATGGATGTGGGACCCTCAGCACCAACTGTGTCACTCTGTGTCACTGCAGTAGCTGCTGATAAACACAGAAATCTCGAGTCCCCGCTCTCTTTCCTTTCAGAGAACTGTCCCGTGGGGGCAGAAGAGCAGTGGCCAGCTGGAGGTTTGAAGCTATGCTGCTCCAGGGAACACAGATGCTTTTCACCACCAGAGCATCTGTCCCTTATATTTGCTTAATTGCAAAAGTGGTTCTGACACCAAGCAACAGGCAGACTAAATATTTTATTTTGAATGGGCTTAGTGTTACTATTTTTGAAAGATTAAATAACAGAGCCCTTCTTAATTAAAACAAGAGAAATAAAAATGTTGGCATTTGTATGTGAACATCTGCAGTAGCATTGTTTTTTATAGTTATTGTACACTATGTGACTGTATATTTAGCCAGTGCTGATTCTGAGACTAAAAATTATGGAGAGTATTTGACTCAATAGATGATCTTTCTTTCCTTACGACTGGAAAGCTTTTTAAAATATAAAGAGCAGTAAAATTTCTTGTTCCCTTTGTGTATCTGTTTTCGCAGGATATTTGCAACTACTTGGGTACATTCATGAGAAACTGCCAAGGCAGTCAGCACCAGTGCAGGTGCATTGCACAGCAGAGTGAGGGACTGGGACACATGGGAAGTGGTTTCTCAGGAAAGAAACCCCAGGGAAGTGCAGAGACATGCCAGGAACTGGCAGTGGGATGGGGGTGGGACAGCAGTAATGGCAGTCACCCCACTCCCCCAAAGGGCAGCCCTAAGGAGTGTCACTGACCAGTTTCTTTGGTCCTGTCTAACGTGTTCCATCCCAAATGGACATTGTATTAAACAATACTTGGAATTCTATCTAACAATATTTAATGATTTACAGATAACCTAGCTTAGTGACAATTATGTGTGAAATTATGATGAAAAGTTCTCAGAATGCTGTGTCATACAAATCTAAAAACTACTTTTGACTAAGCACAGGAAAAGGTGGAAAAGATGTAGTCAAAGGGCAAGATAATGCTTTTTGCCTCTTGGAAAAGACGAAAATGAGGAAAATAACTAAAGTTTGTCTTTCATCTCATCAGTTGGTCTTAACAGAACTCTTAACATCTGATCATCAAAGCTGTAGCATGGCAAGAGGTTTGACAGAGGGTCATCTAAGACAAGAAATTTCTAATATCTCTAAAAATGGGCAGCTTAAAGTCACGAGTAATGGGAAGTGTTGTGTAAATAATTACGTTTAACCTTTGAATGAAAAACTTCATTTTCTTTGTGTTACAATTTGAGAAATGAAGTTCCATCACTGACCAGAATCCATTTGTGACGTACTTTGCCCTGCTGATGTAGAAATGAAGACTCATGGGACTCAGACTGGAAACAGTTCTTGTTTCCAACATTAAATTTTTTGTGAACATGTATACATTTACTAGCTTGTCTTTTATCTTTCCAGGGACAAATTCTGGATTGTTCAGTTTCACACTCAGTACAGACAAATAACAGACTGATTCCTGAAGCTGTGGCTCTGTGGAGTCAAAGATACTTCTGGTGTAGGTTTGGAGGGCATGCACTAAGAGTGCTTTTGTGGTCCTGCCTTGGGGCTGCAAGAGAACGATTTGTGGCCTCGTGGGCTCTGCTTAGGAGTTCCTGATGAGGGAGGGAGTACATGCTGAACAGGAGACTGTCTCCAAGCATCCAGGACATGAGATCTCAGCAGTTCATTGTGGTTTTTTTTCTACAAGGTTTAGGTTGTGACACTGTGTGCCGTGAGGGAACCACCACCAGTGACTAGAACCTGCTCAGGCTTCTGATCCGTGTGGTTCACAACCTCTCACAATGCATAATATGCTGGATGATAGATTTAAAGTTGGTCAGTTTGGTCAAATCTTATAGTGCAGGAAAGTGTGGAAAGGGGAAGAAGGGTAGATGCATGTGTTTTGGATGTTGCCAGGTTTTTGAGAACTTTATTTGTCTTCTGTTGACAAATGGGCCAGTAGTATGGATTCAGTTTGGCATGAGTGACAAATTCAAGACCAAACTCATCAAAGATTATTATAGAGATATAGTCTAAAAAATTGCCTATTTTTGAGAGATTTCTGCCAGTAAAAGTTCTCTTTCAGTATCCAGTTTTTATCCCCCCCATTCAGTGCAGCACTGGGGATTTTAAATAATTGCCAGCAGTGATAAGTACATTAGTGACTGTGGTGGACCTACTTAATAATTTTAACTATTCAGTATGCTATTGGTCTGGACAGTGTTTATTTGCACTCTTAAGGGGTATGCAGTAGGTTGTAGAATGTGTGTTATTGCAGCTGAATAGGTGAACAGGGCACACAATCATTCAATACAGCAAGCTAGAATTAGAAGTGAAATATAAAAGTGCATTTCCTTTGTGAACTAGAGACAGAAATTGTATTTCTTAATGCCTGATACAGAGAAGAGTCAGTCCTCTCTTGCCCTTCACCTTGTAGCCTTTCTCCTTCAGTAATGAGCAGAGGTCCTGCCAGCAATGTGGTGAATACTTCGGCGTAGCTCTTTGTCAATAACGTGCATTGCAGAATAAAGGGCAAACTATACTGCACCAGATATTGCAGGGCAGCTCACATTGGTTTATCCAATACAAGTTATGTCAAGTTAAATGAAATCCTCATCTTTTTTTCTCTAATCTCCAGGACACTGTACTTTCACAAGAAGCAAAGTGAACTCTAACCCTAACAAGCTGAGTTCATAATAACTCCAAAAGCATGTATTGAATATCTTGCTATGTTCCAGTATTATAGGTCAAAAATACAACTGAGTACTAATGATGCTGTTTAATGCAACCATTTTGAAAGTCTATTTCTAACTTTCTTTGTTGGTCTCACATTTTCTTATTCTATTAGCAGCCCATTTTCTGTTCCTTTCCCTCCCTATTTGACATTTCAGAATGAATAACAAAGCGTTTTCTAAATGCATATGCATTTCCTCAAGGAAATCAGGACTTGAGCACACACATTGGTTTTTGCATGCATGCCAACAAAGCATGAATAAAAATATGCCTGCCTTTGCTTGCCTACATGCCAAAGTCTGACCTTCCATGCTTTGAACTCTTGCTCCAAAATGCAAATGCATAATTCAAGAAGACTGAGGCAGAATAGTCTTGAGCATAACTTCTGGGTATATGCTTCCTATAGCAAAATACTCAGATTTGAATTATGGTTTTGAACTTCCTCTGCCCCAGGAGAGATGGTTGCACTGAAGGAGGTTAAGGAAAATCAGGGTGCCTAGTGACTGAGGGGGTCTGCCTTGGCCAGCAGACAAGCGTTGAGGATTGTTTTTTTTCTGGAGAAATTTTCAAGTAAAGTAAGAATATTAACCATGAGAATTTCAGATATGAGGGTGAAGTAAGTAGGAAAAAACATCTTTCTGTGTCTCAAGAGACTACATTCAGGAGAGAGAATTGTCTTTCCAAAGTAAACTGTTCTTTGTATGTGCCAAAATGGATCTTGTAGAAAAGTCAGTCAGGCTCAGGTACAGACAGTTGAGATGGTAGCCAAGCAGATGTTTTGGGATAATAAGGTTTGACTATTGCTTAGGTCTAATTACATAATTTTTTTGGTTTATCTATCTATTATGCATCATTTATTAGGGTTTTTTTGCCTAGGTGCTCGTAGTTGTTTTGAGGGAAATTGTAAGGGTGTCAACCATAATGTTGCATGTAACTGAGTTAGTTTATTAAGAACAAAAATAAATGTTCCAAGATAAAGGTGGTAACAGTCAAGTAATTTTGTGTCTCATTAAATTCTGAAGAAGTTCAGCCCATCATGTCAAAGAAGAATGATGTTCAGGAGTCTGAATGTATTATTGCCTAAGTGCATATTTGTTTTCCCTTCCTCACAGATACAGACAAGGCTGCTGTATAAAAATAAATGCATACAGACTGGTAGCCTGTGACTACTGGTGTACAGATTTTATTTTTTTTCCTCTCTGCTGAGTATTTGTCCTATTTGGAAGTGTCATGGGAAATATTCTTCACTTTATTTTACAACCCTCAGTAGCTGAAGAAAATGAGATATTATTGCCGTGGAAAAAAAATCCACCCTGCCACAATTACTTAGCCATGAGCATGCATTCAGATTTTGATATGCTGCTATTATAGCACAGATTTACTGACAACTATGGCTACTGGAAAAAAACCTTGCTCACCCTTAAATTACTAGCTAAATTTTCCAGCTTCCATGGAACCAGAAATTCAATCAGTCACTGCTGCCAACTCTCTAAGATATAACCAAAGTACTGCTGGAAATGATGCAGAGGTATTTTGCAGGGATGGCTTAGAAAGATATTTTCTTAAATGCTGTGTTCCAGAATTGTATGAATTAGTCAAATGTGTCCTCTGGAATTCTTGTAGAATTTTTGAAGAGGCTTTAATACTTCTGTGATTCACTCTTCCCTTACTTCTCAGAAAAGTCATAAAATCATTGAAAACTTTTACGAAAGACATCATAGAAAAAAAAGCAAAATCTTTCTACAATGTCCAAAATTTACTAAAAATTAATTTAGTGCATTGATTTTTTTTAAGCAGACATGTTTTTGTATAAAAATTAGACTTTACAGTTAGTGTCTTATAGCTCTTACAGTTTAGAAAAGATTTTCAAAAGTTCTAATGTCTTTGGTGCCTTAGACAATATTCTCTCAATTAGTTGATTTGTATTTGGCCTAGATCATGCAGGCCTTGGTACATTTTACTTCTCTCTTATTTTACTTAACTGGTTTTCATCCTCAGTGAAAAGTACAGAATGTAGAACCAGGGTGATACACTCTAGCTAATTTTGCAACATGCTTAGTACTAGCTGCTAAATTTATTTTCACTAAGGATACAGCTGGCTGCTTTCTTTCTTAAATTAAAAGATTTGTTTGTGCACTTAATTTCCTTTAGTCTGTTTTTATCAGTGGAAAAGTACTGCTAAAATACTAGTTGACCATTAGAAGACAGATAAAATAGAATGATGCATCTTCATTACTATCGTATTCTCTCTGAACTATTTTTTCTTCTTCCTTCCAGGACGGTTCTGTTTACTCTGACCTCTGTAGTTGTGCTTGTCATCACTACTGACTGGATCAGCTGGGACAAGCTGAATCGTGGATTTCTGCCAAGTGATGAGGTCTCAAGAGCCTTCTTGGCTTCTTTCATCTTGGTGTTTGACCTTCTTATTGTCATGCAGGTACACTCTCCTGATGTTCCACTCAGGCTGTTGAGACTGCCTAGTCACTCCATTGCCTCTAGAGTAAATGGTGTTTAGCTAAGGCTACAAAAAAGTAAACAAATGTTTAGTTTGCAATCACTATTAGTAAGGGCGTTTTATAGCATCATTCTCAGTAACTTTGCAAAAAAAGGCCTCTGGCCTTTATTGTGAAAATGTTGCTGATTTCTCTTCTAGAGTGCTAGGTAAGAACTGCATGACTTTCCAAATTAGAAAGTGTTTTCTTCAAAAATTACATCAGGAAAATAAAAAGAAGCCGGTTGTTTGTAAATTCAAATCTTCTCTTAGGAAGATGAGATTAATTCAGACAAAGAAAGAAATACTTCCATATTTCAAGTATTCACGATATTAGGTATACACACACTAAGATACATTAATAGGTGAAAATTACTATTTGCTATTAAGATTCAGCTTTCCACTTTTACATGGAAATTTTGTTACTGTGTGACAGGTCCTAGTAGTGTAATGACTTCTGCCTGAAAGCTTAACTGTGGAGATGATTCATTGTAATCTGCCTGATGTCTGCTCCTTTGAATCTAGCTGCTAATAAAGGAATCTGGGCCACAAGTATGTGGCCAAAAACCTTCTTCATGTGATGCTGCGCTCTCCCCTTTGCAATTGTATGTGGCTTGAGCCTTCTGTGAATAATTCACCCAAAGCTCTGTCAGAAATTGTCATTTGGGCTGAGGCAAGGAAGAGGAGCATTGAAGGCCTGTGACTTTTCTCTTAGTCCTAGACATGCTAGACTTTTGAACTGAAGGTCAGCAAAGAGTGTGAGGAGAGCCAATGGGTCCTTCCTCTCCAATATATTACTAACTCTGCCAGCAGAGAGCATTTCTGAGACACTCAGTTCCCTTTAAAAAGCTATCTATTACTTGTGTAATTATCATAGAGGTGGCACTGGTGGCACTCAGATTTTATCAGATTTTATCACTTAGAAAAAAGGACTTGAAAGGTGCACAGAGTCCTGTAGTTGAGTTTTGTTTTCCGCTGTCCACCGCTGTTCAGTGCTCACTGTGGTTCGTGGTTAGAATAGGGAGGATAAGAAAGGTAATACTGTTTTTCTTGTAAGATTTCTGATACTTTGTTTTCTCTCCCTTTGAATTTTACTTTTTTGTTTGATGTTTCAAAAAAAATTCAAGAGAATGTATAATAAATGATTGTACTTACAGAGCTGTAATGAAAGTATGAATGAAAATGCAGGATGTATCAAGCTAAGCTGAATTTGATATTTCATGCAGGGTAGAAAAATATATCTGTCTTCATATAAAATAACTATTAAACCAGCCTTTTGGCTTTGAAAAATGAAATTCCAGTATTTTGATCTTGGAGTTGTTGAATATAGAGAAAAACCTTATGTGAAACAGCTTGTCCTGAGGACTCTTTCATATTTTTATAACACAAAACAAGAGGCACTTTTTAATTGCATTTCTAAGTGATGTTTGTGTGATAGAGTTATTTATTTACTTGAACTTATTTATTTGGACTGTGAAAATAAGTTGGCATGTTTTATTTACAATTTAGTTCTTGCATTGCAACTGCAATAATCTCACATTGAGAGAGCAAAGTATTAAATCACATAGAATCACAAAATGGGCCAGGCTGGAAGGGACCAGTGTGGGACATCTGGCCCAACCTCCCTGCTCGAGCAGATTCATCCCAGAGCACATTGCACAGGGTTGTGTCCAGACAGTTCTTGAATATCTCCAGTGAGGGAGACTCCACAACTTCTCTGGGCAGTCTGTTCCAGTGCTCAGTCACCTGCACTGTAAAGAAGTTCTTCCTCATATTCAGGTGGGCCTTCTGTGCATCAGTTTCCACCTGTTGCCTCTTGTCCTATTGCTTGGACCCACGAAGCACAGCCTGGCTCCCTCCTTTTGACACCTTCCCTTCGGCTATTGACAGACATTGATAAGGTTGTCTCTCAGATGTGAACTTAGCAATAAGGGCAGATGACCTGTGACAGGTTTGTCAGATGAGTCAGGGTAGATGGAAATTCACCTTTAATAAAACTGGTGACAGATCCAGCTCCATTACTGGTGCAGGTTTCACAGGGAGGAGCCAAATACCCTAGACTACTTTTGTCAGAATTATGTGGAGTGTTTCATTCCACTCAGAGCATAGTGCTCTTCCTAGCAGATTTTAGACACGCCTGTCAAACAGCATTACTCCAGAAATGGATAACCATGTTGAAGACACCCTTGTGCTCAGCTAATTGTGCAATATTTGCCAAAGAATCCTGCTGTGAGGGCTGGCTCTGTTGTAGGGTATCTCCCACGGCCTGCAGATCTCTGAAGGAGAAGGGACAGGTTCAAGTGGGGTGACTTTGGGAGAAACCTTCTGTAGCAGGTAATAGATTTTCCTTCCTGCAGTCTCTCACATGGTAAAGACTTCCTCCTCTTCTTTTGTCCTTTCTACCTCATCTATCTATGGATTATGGAAGTGTTCTTTATCAGTACTGATGTAAAATGTTCAAAAATAATCCCAAAAATATAACTGAATTAAAGAACTAGAAAAGAACAGTCTTGCTCTACATCTTCACTTTAGTTGTGTTTACTATGAAATCCAACTGACATACCTGAGTATATTCCTAAATACCATTTAACAAAAAAAAAAAATAAATTCTCATGCCATTATTGGCACCATGGCATTTCTTTGCAGTGGGTCAGATGTGGCTCTTTCTTGCCTATCCAAGATTTCTTTTCTTGAATCTGCCTCTACAGCTGCCAATTATGGGTTTATAGCTGCATTGAATTCCTTAGTCCCAAAGTGCTGGGTTTTTTCCCTGAGAGTCACTGTTTTTAGTTATATCAGTTCTCTTTCCTTTCAGTTTTGAACACAAAGAAGCTCTCCTGAGCTTCACTTTCATCCATCATGTATCTGTTTCCTCTTAATTCTCCTCTATCATCTCTCTGTGGCTGGTAACAAGGGAGTGAGTTATTGTGTACTAAGAGGGACAAGTTAGTGTGATCCCAGAAATGGGCAGCTCAGGAAAAAGCACATAGAAATGGAGTGTCCTACAGAGTGAAACGTCCCTACCCATCTCCTGGCAGGGGAGCAAGGACATGGAGCCTCCACACCTCCTTCACTTTGTTGTTTTCTGAGGACAAGGCAAAGAGAATGGAAATGTATTATACTTACAGAGAATGAAATAATGCATTGATAATCCAATGGTTCTATTTTAAAGGAAAACACTTTTGAGTTTAATGAAGGGGTAGGTAGTGTTAATGTAAAAGGGTGATGAGGGGCAAAAAGCATTGATATGTGTAATTAAAACCCAGAAGTTTCTGTTGAAATATTTTCAAGATATAGTGGGATATATAAATTCCTTCTAAAAATCCTTGAAACGTTTTTTGCCCCCTTGCCAGACCCCACTATAAAGTACAGTTTATTTCTTCAAGTCTTTCAGTTACTGTGGGACTAAGAAAATTATAAGCAAAATAATTTTCTGCTGAGAAAAGGTGGGTGTATTTTGTCCCTTATTGCACATTATATACCTTACCATTTTAATGAGCTGTCTTGTTTTTCTTGCAGTGTTACCATTCTGTGCTTGTCTAGTTTGATAATTGGCACCACCATTTTATGCTGTGGATTTTATTTAAAAAGACATGTGAAATACAGTATTTTCAAGTACATTTCATCCTTTATACTGACTGCAGATAGATAAAACTTGCTCGGATGCATTATATTTATCCCAGGCATTATAAATTCAACTCCAGCGTTTTCTTCAGCTGCTGTAACTTGGTGTATTTGTGCTGACCTGGATCCTCTTGTGCCAATTTATACTGGCTGAGGGCTGAGCCCTTTTTTTAGCTCTGCCACTTAGTTCCTCATTTGCAGAAGAGGAACAACTGTAGTTCTTTTCTTTCACTACTTGTGTGATTGTCTGCTTAAGCCCCCAAGGTACTCGGTGAAGGAGGCTGTCTGACTTGGTGCAGCTTCTAGTGTAATCAGGCACCAGTCCCAGCTGGAGCCTCTTGGCTCTGAGATGACTACACACAAAATGGATTAGCTGAAAAAGCTTCTCATTTGTCACAGTCATTCCCTTTTACCCTGACAGTGGGTACATGCCATACGTGTGACACTGAGGCCCTTCTTTGGCAGTACAGGTATTTGCCTGAAATAACAAAGCAGTTGTCTAAAGGTAGACCCAGCATTTTCACATACTGCCCCTGGAAACCAACATATCCAGCCCAAATTCACAGAAAAACATACACTTACAGGAACAAGAAAATCTGGGAATTGTTTGCAAGTCTTTCACGGATCTATTTTCATCTTTAATAGCAAGGAGAGCCTTTTCATAGATTCTGCTCTGATCAGTGTTTGATAGGCTTTGTTATTGCTGGGTATATGTGTAAGTAATGCTGCATTGCTTAAGAGTATATTGGAGTGATATATGTTGATATAAGAATAATGGTGGCATTCAGATAATTTCAACTCTCCACAACAATGGAGATTACTCTGGAATGGAATACAGAATACAATGGAATACTCTGGAATGTATTATTTGACTGTAGGAACCTGCTTTGTTAGGAGTGTTTCACAGGTTTTTCTCTGAAAATAAAAAATCTGAGATGAGACTAAACTGGTTCAGCTGCTTTCTAAGGCACAGAATTTTTAAATGCAAGCAGTGAATTAAAAAGAGAAAAATCAACCTCAGTTTGCCATCATTAGACAAAACACTGCCTTGGTGGCAAGTTTTATGCCTATCCATATCTTACATTTAGCTACATGGCATATTGAACATACAAGACTTATGGGCAGGTTCTACAGAGCATACAGATCCACCTATCAATAATACTGAGTTCAAGTAGGGAGAGGGAGCAAGATCAGCTTGGTTGCTCTTAATCAAACCTTAGAGAGGAAAAGAAACATGAATATGCTTGCTATTGTTAGTCTAGCTGAGTTATTTCTGCAAAGCTGATTGAATGGCACATGCTTACGCTTCCTCAAAAAGTTTGAAGCCTGTGATGTGAAACATTAACAAAAAGACTGAATTACTTTTATTGCCTTTGAGTTCTTCTAACATGCTATAAAGCTTCTGCTTTTATTTGTGTGACAAACAGACATATTTAATCACTGAGTGTCTTGAGATACCAAATACATTAGATATTTTTGCATCTGTTAGAATCCAGACTTTACTGAGCCCATCACTAAATAATTTGTTTTCCTATGTATAAGAGGAGGGGAGGTATTCCCTAGTGCTTTTAGTGATTAGAAATTACAGGTAGTGATGGTTTCTGAGTTTCAACTACTATTTAGTTACTCACCTGTACTGTGTTTGGCATCATGTCCCTGTGGGTCATAGGCGTTGTGAAAGTGTGGCCTTCAGTCAACCAGGTTTCTAGATTCCTACAGGTCAGAAGCTAAAAAATTTCCTTCTTCTGGAATCTGACCATGTTTGCTTCTCCATTGTGTAATGATTTTTAGGGAAAGGAGATTCCCCAGAATAGCACCAGGTTTGACAGATTGGGCACCAGCGCTGCATAACATAGTATAATTTCAGTGTTTCCCACTGGAGCAGCAAAACAGCTAAATCAACATGCCTAGAGAGTCTCCCAAATAGTCTCAGCAGTGTCCTGAAGCTGACTTAGGACTGTACTATGCCTCGGCTGGTCCCCCAATAATTCACATGTTTCTCTCTTCCTGGTACCCTGATAGTATTTGCAATATAATTTTTCATTAAGATTCCTTAGAGCCCTGCCTGAGCCAATGGGTGCTGTAGGCACATCAACACGTCAGCATTCTTGTTGGAATGGTACGAGCAGAGATAAAGGTGATGTTGATGGGAAAGAGCTGCAGTTTTCACCTCAGTCTCCCCAGCACTTGTTTGATTGCTGCAGTAGCCAGTAATACTGAACTTGTATTGACACCTCTAATGCCAGAATGACACAGCCTCAGGTAGTGTGTGATGGTACCATGTGCTTTCATCTCCCTTCATTAGCAGAGAGGGCAGCCACAGGCATGGAGGGGACTATCCATTAGCAACCAATGCAAGGTGGAGCTGTCAGAGCCTCTGAAATCAGTCACAGCAGGCATGGAATCCATTTCTCCCTGGATGAAAATGGATGAATAAAGAGCTACTTCCAGGGCTGGCTCTGGAGAAGGCAGTGTGTGTCCTAAGGCAGCCTGATGCTGGAAGTGGTTTGAAGCCCTTATGAGGGCCCTAAGAGAGAAAGGAGCCCAGGCCCAGCAGTCATGGCTGCAGCTCCAACCTCCTGGCCACTTCCAGCTCATACCAGACATTTGCAAGCAGTTCCTGTCTCTGCATAAGGATCATGGTGGTAGCAGGATAGCCCTTCTGTGCAGGGTAGCACGTCAGCAGAGAAAAAGACTTGAAATTAGCTTAATCCCCTGAAATGGTCTCTCCCCATCCAACAGCGCTGTATAGTGCCCCAGAAGCACAGGGGGAGGCACAGACCAATGGCTGGTGGTGCTGACCCACTCCTGGGGAAGTACTCATGGTTTCAGACCCAACCACGGCAGAGCTGCTTTTCTGCTGTGGCCAGCCAAATTTGGCCATCACCTTCAAGAAGTTTTTACTCTGTCCTGGCCAACTCTGTTTCCATCTCTTTCTACAATTGTAGAAGCCTTTGAAGCACTGCACTTTTCAGTGAATTCATGGCTTGTACCCCTCCTAGCATTAATTCAGTGGTACAGTAAGTCAGATGACTGCACTGTAGTTGTTCTGGCTGGTAATGGTCATTTTGTCTGTGATTTTATTTCATCTTTCAGGAGAGACATTGAAGCTCTTCCTTTCATATAAACCCAGCTTTGATTTCATTCTCCATCAGTTCTCACTGAGCTTTGCTGTGATGTTGTTTCTCGCATCACCTACCACACAAGGAATTAAATGATGGAAATTCATGGCTAGGTAATCCATTCTATTGCCTGTAGATGAAAATGAGAAAACAGTGTACATCACTTTCTAATGTATCTCACTATGGATTTAAGGATATAATCCTATAATCCTTCTTGGATGACTCTTTAATTTTAGTTTCGCTCAGGTGGTTTTTGGGCTTGACTGTGCAGTGTGCAGCATGCATTTGGTCTATAATGAAATTTCTTTCCACTTCAGAACTGTGTGCCCAAAGTGGAGAAACAAATAATTGTGGACAGCAACGCTGATCCCGTGTATAGCACACAATCTATTAAGGAGTAGATGGCAGAAAAGAAGTGATTTAGTGATCTACTTTATCGGATATCTAGAGTCAGAGGAAACCAAAAAGATTGTTGTTCCATGTCAGCAGTGTGAGCGTACATTGTCATGGTCTTGATCTGGCCTGGTTTTTGCAGACTGTGTGTTGGAGAAAGCTGCCCAGGCTTCCCAGACTGTGCCGGGTGACATTTCTGAAGGCAGCTGCTTGGTGGTGCCCCAGCCACCTTCAATTGCCACCTCCCAGACAAGAACTGCAGCATGTTCTTTTGGCTGTAAGTTGTGCTTTTGTCTTGACCTTAAGTTGAAAAGCAACTGCTGCATCTTCTGAATGAATGTTAAATACCCTTGGGGATGTTTCTGGCATCTGGGCCAAACAATTACTGCACTAATCCAAATTACACAAACTCTTACTGTTCCTCAAGGTCAGGCTGCAAAGATTTTCATATCTGGACAATGTGTTCTAAATACAGGGATTAGAGAAAGAAAAGCATCACACAAACAAGCCTAATATCAGAAATGAGCAGATGATAATTTAAGCAACACAAATACAGTGACACATGAAAAATGTTGTTAAAAATGTGACAACACGACTGAAGCTGCAGAATCATGCATTCAGGAATTAGAAGATGTCAGAATGAAGTTACTAGTATAAACTTTTCACTCTTATTTTGTGCGTGCATTGTTATACAATTTTTACCTATTCATGTTCCATTTTTGCACAGGATCTCTGTCTCACTTGCTGCACTGGATGAACGGTGTTCATTTAATGAGAAGCTATTCGATATTTTTGTTTACCTTTTCTGTGCAGCCTGTGGCCCCAGGCCTTACTTAGTGCACATGATTGCAACCTTGATATGAAGATGAAATCACTCATTTCCTTATGGACTTTTTTTGTGACACTCATTGCTTATTTCCTAAGGGCTTCTCAAGCATTAATGTATTTATCTTCACAATAGCCTTCAACAACAGGAGTATTACTGTCCATTATTGTCCACATTTTATTCTGAGGCACAAAGAAATAAAAGTCAAAGAGGCCTCTAATTGGAGATGTCTGAGGATATTATTATGAAAATTCATATTATCACCAGTTACCTAATTGAGGGAGGAGGATCTAGCATATTATTTCTCTAGTAACAGACAGAGCCACGTATTTACTTGATGTAATCTTATATATTATTATACTGACAGCCCTATTTCTCTTGTAGCATACAAACTATTTTAGAAGCAGTTTCTTTGCTTGCTTTGAATGATGCCTACCACTGTGTCATATATCTAGCTCCATAAAAAGTCTGGTTACTTTTTTATGCTGATCTTAAAGGAGTACAGTGCAGTCCTGTCTGGATAGTGCCATGCACTACAGGACTTTTGTTCTCCCCATGAATATTTTGTCAGCTCTTCCTCCTCCCAGTGGTGATATATTCAGGTCCAGCTCTCGTTAGTTTCAATACCAGCCATGGGCACTTGGCACCTGTAAAAATCTAAGTGTAGGTAGAGTGGGGGGGCAATACCCCAGGGAAAAGAAAATGGTTTGGTTCACTTAGAAATTCACTTAGTGTCTTTTAGATGTCTCATAGCAGAGTTGGTTGAGAGATGTGTTATAGCAGAGCTGGTCGAATTCAGTTTCTCCTAGCAGCAGTGACTTCTGTAACAGGAGGCAAATGTTTTCACATCTGCTGCTGTCTCTTGCATTTATGTCCCTCTTCCCACACACTTCCAGCTTGTGCAGCAGATGCAGAATGCAGGAGAACTACAGGGGGCTCTGTCACTATATATTTCCACCTCACAATAGTAAGTTAGATACTCTTTAATGAAAAAAGGTTGTATCTTCTGGAACAAACTCTGTATGAGCTAGTAACTAAAAAAGGATTGTACCATGTGTACCCACAAAGTACAGATAACCTTAGCCTGACATCTAGTTCTTGAGTCTTCACCATTGAAATATTCAGGCAGATGCCTTAATGCAGGATTTTCCATGTGCATAAATGTTTGGGTTTTTTTTAATAAAGATAGCAATCTCAAAATCAAAAGCCTGCTATATGAATACAGCGTGTCTTATCAGGGTACTGGAACACTTACCTCCCCTGCAGGGATGTTTGCCATATGAGCAACTGCTAATAGTAGTGAGTGCTTTTTCTTCCAATGAGACAATTCATAAGAAAGAAGAGAAACAAACTTTGCCTCTGGACTTCACATCTGCTTGCTAACAACAGAGAGTGGTGATAATTAGAGTCATGGTGACCAGTCCAAACTCCAGAGGCAATGAGATACTGACACTTTCTGATCATATCCCCAAGTGTGGCTTTTTCCTTCCTGTCACTTCCAAAATTCTCTCTCTGTTTCTCCTTTTTTGCCCCCATCCTGGGTCCTCCTCATGTCTGCTTCTGTGATGTATCCCATTATTTATACCCAATTCCAGTTTTCAGTCTTCATGTCTCTCATTTCTAGGCTCCATATTTAGCAAATCCTACTCATCTACCCCACAGCTGCTGTTCAAATCAGAATTACTCCTTGTCTCCCTTCCCCCTCTCCCTAATCTGGTCCTTTTTTCCTTAACCAGCCAGTCCCATCCTCCTGCCCTCATCCCTACCCTCTTGCCTTGATTCAAGTCTCTCCCCTCTTCCCACTCCTCTTGTCTAGTCTATTCCAATTTTCCTATCAAACCTTTGTACCTCTGTGGTTATTCCCTTCCACAGCATGGCCCAGGCTGTGGCTGCACATGGATATGCCAAGCCTTCTGCTCAGCCTCTTAGAGAAGGCTAGTGAGGAGGGGGGAGGACAGGGTTTATCACAGATAATTTTAGGTAGAGTAAGACCCTTAAGATCAAGTTATTAATCTAACACAGCCAAGTCCACCACTAAACTTTGTCCCTAAACATCACATCTAAATGTCTTTTACACATCTCCAGGGATAGGGACTTAAATCACCTCTCTGGGCAGCCTGCTGCAGTGCATCTAATACAAAATTTTGCTCTGGTTATGTACAGCTTGAAAAAGGTCTAAATACCTTTACTTTGATTCAATATGCTGCTATATTGTGCTATGTGCAAAATAAAAAGACCATAAAATTAAAATAAATTTTTAAAAATAGTCCCTGCTAGGCTCAGTCTCAGACCCAGAGCCAAGTGCCCTTCTGTGTCCATCTTCCCTCAGATCCACATGCCTAGCCCAAGCTGTTCTTGGCTAGCTCCAGCTGCACATAGATTGGGATTAGTAATTAGAGGAAAGCTGGCTCTCTATCCTTTGGCTCTTGTGCAGGGCCAGCTCAGTCCCTGTTTGAGAACAGCTCAGAGTCCTTCCAGCAGCAGCAAAAAATGGGGATGGAGGCAAAGCGGAAATGGAGGATGCTCTGTCTTCTGAAATTGGCAGTTTCACTAGAGCCTGATGCTCTGGGAGCTGAGGGACATTTTGGCATGCTGAGTGATGCACATTTTGGGAAGATGCTTGTTTCTGAACCTTCAGCTAGATTCTTGCAAGTATGAAAATTACTGACTTTTGAAAGGTTACTTAACCTTTTTCAGTTTGGGGCAGGTATTTACAGGGAAGCAAGAGGCACATCACTGACAGAAAGTTACACCCTTGCTAAACTGTATGTCTTCACCTGAGATACCTCTACAGAGCAAAGCAACTTATTTTCTGTTTGGTCTCACTCTCAAAAGTGATTAAATGGTGCTAGTTGAAAATGTCAAAACCCTAAACCAGAAACATAAAACCAAATAGAAAAAAAAAATAAAACAGCCTGAGGCACACACCAGACGTGGGTGGTGTTCAGCCCAAGCAGTTATATTTGGAAAAGTTAGAAGCAAATGAGGTCAGTATGTGCACAATCTTACTTGCATGATAAGCAGCAGCACTGTAATTTCTGCTTGTTCTATATGGCACCTGCCATGGTGGTAGCTGGGTGCCCTTGTGTATGAATTCCTCTAGTGCCATTTTTTATAACAAAATGAACCCCAACTCGCTCTCTTTTCATACTGCAAGGAACTTTCTGCATTTCTTTCTGTTGCTTTTCTAAAACTACACTGAGGACTGACTTTTCCCCCTCAGTTGCTCTGTGGGAGGGGTCTGTAAGGAAGAACAGCCTCTGCTCCCTTGACCTGCTGAATTTCAGATCAACAGATGTGAGATTTTCCCAGCTCTACAGGATTGTGCTTCAGCATCCTGGCTCCAGTTTTAGCTGAGACACTGGCTCCAACTTGACACAGCTGTGTTGATTTGCAGACAAAATGCCTTGTTCATATTGGTGGTGCTCAGAGTCCGAGTAGAGCTGTTATGTAGCCACTTCCATTCAGCCTTTCTCAACCTAACTTTTGTGTTTGTTTTTCTAGCCATAAAAATCTCGCTTTTCCTTTACCAAGTGCTTGTAGGTATGAGCAACCTTGAACTGTCAGCAAAAAAATGGAAAATCAACCTTTTATTCCCCGTACAGATCTGGTAAATAAATTTCTCCAGTGTGTCCCAATGCAAACATACAGAGTTGTGATGTTTCTTCTGCAAAGAGCACTTCAGAGAGTACTGTTCACCAGGACAATGAGAGGCAATCAATCAGGATAGTGTTATCCAGCAAACACATTTTATCTACTATATCAATTAATTATATTCTTTGTTTATAAGACACAGATTGCTACTGAAAATACAGAGAAGTGGTGAGAATCTTAAAAAACTATGGCTAAACTACAAGTTCCATTGGGGATAGAATAACTGTGTCTGTATAGCCACCCACAGAACCATACAGGCTAGATGGGCCTTCAGGTTGTATAAGAATATTAAATTATTACTGTGTTTAGTGGCTAAATCATAGATCTCTGTAACATTAAACTTGGAATGTTAGAATGAGAACATGTACTTAGTCTTCCTTAGTGATTTAGCTCCAAAAAGATACCACATTCTGTTAGAAATCATTGTGCAGAATCATACTCATAAAAAGATAAATGTAGACATCAGTTACATGATTGGTAATTGCCCTTATATCATGGAAATCAGTGAACACTTTCAGCACTTTTTCAGGGAAGTTGAATGTTGTCATTCGTGCCAATTAAGTAGCAAGTAACTCTTTTTTCTGTTAAAGAATCTTTTTCATGGGGCTTCACTCTCTTTATTAGCAAAAGGATTTCCATGTATCTAGTATGAGTTCATAAGAAACAAATAAGTATTTGGAATTAGGCGTGAGGCAATGTAAACTTGAATAGTATGTTTGTCAGAAGGAAATAGTACTGCTTGCTTCTTAAATGGTTGCTACAAGAGTTAAATGAGTTTTGACTTGAATTTTGACCCAGCATTTAAAGCAAAAATTTTGTCAACTGACTGCAGGAAAACTCAGAAGATAATTGTGAATGAGAGGCATAAAATGTATGAATATTTTAGGAAGGAGAATTTAAATACTAATACTAATTCTTATTCTGAGTTTCTAACAAAAAGCTTGGTCATTCTAAGTGACTGTTAAGGAGTAGTCAATACTTTGATCAGTTTATATTGGTCAAGAATACAAGACAGGAAAATTTTAAAATTAATTGTGTGTCCTTGAGCATTATGTATCCCCCTGTGCTATGTTCCTATAGGAGCTTCTAATCTTCTATGGCTCATTTGAGCAAAAACTTAAAAAAAATTCTTTTCTGGTCAATGGTTTTTGTAGCCTAGATCAGGGAATTGTATCATTTGTGAGATTTGAAGTAGAAAGACTATGAGCCAGAGCTTTCAGCTCTTTTCAGCATCTGCAAGGTCGAGCAGGGTCTTCGCTATAGTACATGAGAAATTTTATTTTACTGGTAACTCAGCTTTTGAAGTTTTGCTTGCAGAATCCAGTGAAATTGTGTTTTGGGCAGATCAGACCATTTGACCAACCTCTGCTGTCAGACACCCTGATGCAGACCAATAGCCCAGTAGTCTTTAATTTCTAAATAGCGCATTCCAGTAGTAATAACCTTTCATGTGGTCCTGAATTTTTTTCCCGGCATTGTAACTCTCCAACTCTGATTTTAAATTCTTTGAAATTGCAGTAATACATGTTATAATCTGATTTGCTCATATTTCTTCCATCCTTGAGTACCTTGAAGCCATGCTTTGCACATGCAAACTGGATAAACCCCAGGAAAAATATCCTTTGTCTGAGGAAACACCAAAGCAATGGTCTCTGTTTTCTTTCAAAAACGTGGTAGCAAGCCTGTTGTTCTCTGGACTCTAATTGCATTTACATAATTAGCAGCAGAAGTACCCAGCCAAGACAACACATAGCATGCAGCACTGCTACTGACCAGCACATTCCTAAATATGTTTTGTAGTGTGTTTCTTGTGTACTTAAACTTCTACATTTAAGTGTGCAGTTTCTATCTATTCATTATTTTGGTAAATGTAGATTGCAGGGGACCCTCTGATGAATAATTATGAGTTTGCATGAGCACAGCAACTTCAGTAGCAGACGCTTGTTCTGTAGACATGTTAGGAGAATTATGATTGATGCCTTTTTATCACTGAATGAAAGAAAGAAAGAAGGATAAAAGTGCTGCTATAAACTGAAAGTTGAAATAAATTATGTAAAATACATAATTCGCATAATGACTGTCCCTTTATAAATGTTCCTATTAAGTAACCATATCATTTGGGATAATTCCTCCTTGAGGAATGCTGTGAAAGAACAGCTCATTCATTATCTTGACTCGGTGAATTGTTCTAAAACAGCTCCTCTGATGAGAAAATTGATTTAGCGTTTCTTTAAACTATTAAAAATAATGCTTGAATTCTATACATTCCTGTTCAGAATGTTTCAGTAACTGTGTCCACTATATGGTTTTGACAAGTTAAACTGGAACTCCCCCAAAAACCACACACATCTACCTCTTGTCTGCATGCATATACACATGCAGAACCTTGCTTTAAAACTCCACCTGGTCTATTAATCAGACTGACAGAGTCATCACTCAGCTGCTGTAATGTACCCCCTGATTCATTGATGGTAGTAATGAAAAGTTTTGGAGTTTGGAAGTTTGGAAACCATGCACTTATCTGTAGGCAAGATCCTGTGTCTGTTTACTGCCCTCATAACAGTGTCTCTGAGAACAGAGACATTTCCCAAAATTTTTGTCAGGAAAGTTCCTAAAATTAAAAATATGTACTTATGAATTAAGTCTATAACTTGTAGATGTTATGGAGGACGTTGTGAGAGAAAAGGCAGTAAAGGGAAAAGAATTTAAGTGTTATTGTTCGTGGCAAAGCTTAGAGAGATACAGGGCAGATGAAAGAGCAAGATTTCTGAAGCAAGAGATGATATAAGAGACCATCTTCCCCTCCAAAAAGAGTGGCTCATGGGGCAGTTACGATTTTTCTCAAAGAAAATTCTCTCTGAATGGAAATTAGCAAGTTGTCTTCCAAAAGTGGCATCAGCAGGAAAGGGGAAAAGATCAAAAGTAAAGACTAAATAGAAGGGTGGCAGGAGGACATCCTTCAGAAGCATCTGTTAGTTTGGATAAGCTTCTGCCAAGAGCTGTGTATATGGTTTCTTATCTACACTGAGTTTCCAAAACTTTTGAGCTTGTCCACCATGTTTCACCCTGTCTCATCTGTCTTTTTTATTTTTTTTTTTTTAATTCATGACTACCTTATGGTCAGCATAGTTGTTGTATTTAGATTCAAATCTCACTAGGAGAATACTTAAATTCATTGCATACCACCAGCCTTTAATTTTGTCTGTGAGATTTGAAAAGGCACCTTTACAACATTCTCTCTGCTCCCAAGGATTTTGATGGGAACAGTTCTGAAATTCAGACCAAACAGTTGTGTTTGCCAAGACCAGGGTGAGTTTGTGCAATTAGAACTTGGTTCACTGTGTTTTTGACAGCTCTCCCAGGAGGTTTCTAAACACTGAAAACCTTTTAAGATGAAGTTCATGTTTACTGCATGTGCTTGGCAAAGGCAGATATATTGCTCTAGTAAAAAAAGCTGAAAATGCATCTTTCCTCTCTCATACTCAGCAAGTGAGTTTTGCATTGGGCATCAGAGAGGAGGCTGTAGAAAAGAGTTATCTACCCTAATTTTTATTCACATTGAAGACTATTCTTTTGGGTTATGATATTGTTCATTCTCTAAGGGATGTAATTTATGTATGTATAACATAGAGTACATCACTTCCTCAAGGGATTAGAAAATGAATGGATTTTTGGAGAGGGGAGGGCAGATAGGAAAGAGAGAGCTTAAGCAAATAATTGTGCAACTATTAAGTGACATACACACTCTCTAATAAGAGGATATGTCATGTCACTGAACTGCAGTGAATGACTAATGTAATGCTGTGCACTCAGTGGAAGAGCAGCACACTAGTTTTGTGTAGCCTTTTATTTACCAAAAATCATAAAACTAGTAGACCTGTGCTTACATAGAGAGACTTGTTGTTTTCTTATTTTTTTTAGCTCCTGGAACAGATGTGCCTAATGGCCACACCACAGCTTTTGAGCTGGAGGTAGAGGGGTAGCACAGAGATGTGGCTCAGGAATGGGATAAGTTGCCTTCAGGAAATGAAGTTCTGTTTGCAAAGAGTATGCTGCTGCTGCAGATCCTACTAGCAGGCTAAAACTCAGGACACAGAAAATATTTAAACTTCAACTTAAAAAAAACAGAGGGAGCTGGGAAGACCAAGTTTATTCCATATTGCTCTTGTCCCTGAAGCAAAAATTAAGTACAGATATCCATGTTTTGCAGTCAGCCTTTCTTCTTCCAACATTTGCACACAGTTTCCTTTATATTTCCTTATATATTAGAACTGATTTATTAATTAGCACAACTTATGAAGAGGAAAGTAATTTTGGAAAGGGTTATTACCATTTTTTTTAAGGAAAAGGGAATTCGCATTTACTTGTTTGCAAACTCCATATTTAAATTCACGGGACATTTCTCTCTGTGTTCCATATGCATACAATGTTTTTGTTTTATGTCACCTTCAGCTCTATTATTTTTTCAATATCAGTCAAATGCAGCATGTAATACTGGAGTGTTTTTCAATGGAAATTTAATATTACTATTTCACTACCTTGATTGCAGCAAGCTGAACTCTGCGCATGCTATTTTGTTTAGTTATAGCTAAACCAAAACAAGGTGGATGAAAGTTTCTAACTGAGACCATTGGTCCAAATCTGCCACTTCAGATCACACTAAATACCCAAGGGCAATTTATAGCTTTCTTTGGAACCAGACACAAATTTTGGGGACTCAGAATAAGTGGTGGTTAAACTCTTCAGAGCACATGTAATAATCTGAAGGAATTTTGTCCAGACCAGTGGCTCCTCAGTCATCCATTTCTAACACTGATGCAGCTGATTTACTTTCCACCTTCAGTGGACAATACACAGTAATCCCCTTGCTCCAGATGGTCTTCATTTTTATAATACCATTTTTATTGTGTTGCAGAGTTTAAAGCAAGGAAATACCCGTTCAGGTATTTTACAGCAAGTATCTCTTCTCAGATTCAGGTAACACTAAAAAAGACCATTAAAATTTAAATATCAGGCAACAAGGAAATTCATGTATGTGGATATTTGGAGAGAGGAGGAACAATATGCATTTTAATACAGCTGAAGTTAGCTGGAGACAGTTTTCTTAATGTAACATTACTTTAGAACCCTTAAGAGAGCTTGCTGTTCTCAAATAGGTACAAATGGTATTAGCAGTGTTTACAAATCCTGAAATGCCCCAGATACTATTTTTCTGTTCAGCTGCAGTGTGGGTATATTTCCTACTATGCAGTGGTATGTGTTTCATTGCATGTACTTCTCAATGTTCTGATATTGTTGAAGATGATTATATGGCAATATATTTAAAATTTATTTTTATTCTCCACATCATAGTCAGATATTTGGTTTTCTAGGGTACCAGAAAGATTGAGTCTTCTGTCTTGATTTCCCTTGACAGTAGGATGTAGTCTCAGTATATGTATAAATATAAGTATTGCATATTATTAGTGAATGTTCATTGCTCCTACTCACCACAGAAATGGCTTTCATAAAGTGTGTCACTGAGGTAGTTAGAAAAACCATTACAATTGGCTGGTGGTTTAGGGAAGTTTCAAGTGGAGAACAAGACACAGTTGCTTTACTGGAGCTGATTTCTTTGTCTTTTACAGATACAAAATATGACAACATTAACATTTTGTTTAGCAGCTTAACAGACTCAAGAATTAACTGGAAAAGTTTTCACTGGTGTTTCCCATCCAGAGGGATTATCTGATAGCTAATAAGATCAACTGAGGGTCAGACATGAGTGAGACAATAAAATAGCAAAAGCTTACAGAAAATGGAGACACTGAAAGAAAATCAAACAACATTTACTTTTGAGTATCTTTTTTTTTAATCAGCATTGTCAGCAGTTGTGAATAGCTGTTCAACAGGCGAGAGTGATTTACAACGAAGGGGAACCTCAGAGTGTTGTCTTGGATGTATGAGACTTCACATTTGCCTGATGGAAAAATGGGTGAACTTGCTCCTGCGACATCTTGGGAGTAAGTGCACAGAGGCTGTGCTTTATGTGTGGCCTGCCACTCCTCGGGAATGGATAAAGAGGTTTCACCTTGCTCCTGTTTGACACTAATAAGTACTTAAAACTTAACGGGTAGCTGTAGGACAGAACAGTCCTTGCCCTCAGTAGGAAATGGTGACCGCTGCTGCTCCTGGTGGACACATTTCACGATTTGAGACCTTCTAGTGTCTGTCCTTTCTTGTGTACTGGCTTGTTTCCAAACACAGTTTGTTCTTAATATAAGAAAATTAATGAATAACCATTCACTCTTTACACTACTAGCAGTATGTGTCCTATCAAGAAACTAGCAGTGATCACTAAGGAGCAGAGCAGTGTTGTGCTAGACGATTACATTGTTAAAGAAATCCCTGAGTTATAACTGGTTAGACAGGCGGGTACAAGCTACCACAACTTTATTGGTCAGGATGACAGATAATTCAGGATACCTAATTCATGACATCCTAATGTTTTGTCATGCAAAACAGAATTATAAGGAAGAATGAGACAGGATAAAGCTCTTCAGCTGATAGAAAACTTCTCAGGAGAATAAAACCTCTAAATAGAGAAAAAAATGATTAGCCTGAACTTATAGACTGATTGAAGGAGCAGCTGTCATACAGACAGTCTGTACATAGGGTATTGAAAGAACTAAAAGAATTTGAAAGAGAAGAAATGGCCTGTACTTTATTGCATGAAAGAGAAGAATGTCATGGTCCAAAAAATAGACTAGGGGAATGGGCTTTGCAGCAGCATTTCTGTATGAGTGGATAGCCAACACCCATGAAGGCCAGAGGGAGAGGTACCAATGTAACTGAATAGCAGATGATGAGTGCCTTGGTAAACATTTTAGCTGTGGGTTTTGGTACAAATCTTCATATCTGTGATGTTATGCAAAACAGATCTGCAATATCAAGGCACTACAAGGTTCTGGGGGGTGAATAGATGATGATATCCAAGCCTTAGTCACAGGGGGAAGAGAGGGAGGTGCCATCTGTCATGAATCAGGTGTAGATATGCGAATTTCAGTGAAATGCAAGCATTTATTATTTTAGGTGGACTGAAACACTGAGATTACTTGAGCTTCCTGTGGAAAGGCAAAATACCAATTCAGACAGTTCAGTAACAAATGGTCCTGTTTTGAGGACATATGCATACACAGCGCTGTCTATGCATTAATTGTATTAATGTGTAGATTCAAAGTGCAGAGAGTCCAGAGTGCAGAATGCAAAGGGCTTGTTTGGATCCTATGTTGCCCGGGAATTGTTGCCTTTAAATAAGCAGAAATAGATAATAGACCAAAGAATTCTGTAGTGATTTTTAATGGAAAAAGTCATTCAAGGCCAAGCGTGCATTGCTGCTCTTTCATAGAGGGAGTTATCACTGTCCTATTATCATTTTCTCAAATGAGAGGAAAGGAGCAAGATTTAAAGTGTTCTTTCTAGAGAAAGGCCAGGAGCTTGAAGAAGCTAAGCAAAGACTGAGGAGAGAAGAGCACAAAAATGATGGAGAAAAACAGCATGGTTTTGTGTATATTTGTGCCCTACATTGCCATATTGTGCAGGGATTCCCTTGCTGTACCTATGTCTGGTCCTGGGAGTTGTCTTCAGTCTTCTGTGTCTGCAGCTTGGATCTCAACTGAAGTAGTTATTCCACCACTGCAGTGGTTTCTGCATATTTTAAATTATTTAAATCAACACTGAGTGATAAAATGTGAAGCAGTGTCTTCGATAAGGAACTCGATGCCACAGTTCCTGATGGGGTTTTGTTATCCTTATTGTCAGTAACAATCCAGACAGATGAAGCAAAAACACATGACCAGATCAAATAAAATTTTCTGGACTTGAAAACGATGAAGAGTTTAGCACTAATAATACCAACATGAAGGAGGAGGTCTTCTGAAGAATAATATGTGATTCACTGTGGGAGCTAAGTAGCATCACTGAAGCCATTCAAGTATACAGGTGTTAATGTTAAGAGTAGATGTAATTTTCTGTTTAACAAAACAAAAGGGCTCAAACCAGCAGTGGTTTTCAAACTTTCCTCCTCTATTTGTCAAAGAACAGAAGGTCGGAAGGTGAGCAGTAAGTTTGAACTCACAAGCATGAAAGTGAGTTCTAGTCATGGTGGCTGACTTCCTTTCTGACCTATGTTTGAATGAAAAATATTATAAATATGTTTGCATTTCAGCAGCTCATAGAGGTCTCAGCTGTAGACAGCACTGCAAGTTGCAGCACTGCAGTGAAGTTAGACATAAACACAGAGGAGTTGGGCCCTTGTCTCTGTACTTCAGCTGTTCATCTCTTACTTCAAACACTTGCAAAAATGCAAAACCATTGCATCTCCTGAAATTTCCTCACTATGTCTGTGTCCATCATGTTCTAAGATGCAAAAATATCTGGAAACAGTCTTCACCTCAAAAAAAATTTTAATGAATAAATAAAAAATGCTATAGGCAGTTTCCAAAACACATTCATATATACATTTTCTCAGTTCCTCCCCTGTTTTTATTTATTGTTTTGAGACATTTGAAGTACAAATGTGTTCATAGCATGAAATATAGCATATGTCATTGCTACTTAAAGCAGGAATATCCAGTGTGCATTATTCCTCTTTCCCTAATATCTCTGAACAGTGTTTATATTATTCTTGATGTTATTTCATATTTACTGAACACACCAAGAGCTACATTCAAATAGGAAGAGAGATAAAACTGTGTCACAGTTCACCAGTAATTGTTAGTGTTTTCTAATCATCATCTCTGTGGCTGAGGCATGTGGGGTTATGTGTGCATAATGCATGGGATGTGGTTTGCTGAGGGCTGGCATTCCCCTCCCAGCTAAGGATCCTGACTTGATCCTGCCAGCACCTGCTCCTCATCCTCTGGGCTCTGGAGACGTGGCCCAGAACCTGCAATAAAAAACACAAAGGACCAATCCTGTACCAAGCCAGGACACTGGGCACTGCCAATATGCTCCTGGGCAGCTGTGTGTCCTGCCTTGAGGTCAGGACAGGGCTGCCCAGGTAGTGCCTTCTCTTTTCCTCAGAAGATGTCATAAAATAGTCAGATCATATCAGAAATTCTGGTTTGATGCTCAGTTACCATTGCTACAAATATCTTTACTTAAAGAGGTACCAAACTGGTGCTGCCAGCTACACTGTTGGGTCTAAAACTAACACCTGGCATTGCAGCAGAGAGTATGTACATTTGTTTGGCCTCAGTAGCTAGAACCAAAGGGAAGAGAATCAAAATACCATGATCTCCTCAATTTTTCTGTGCTTCTGCATTTAATGAGGTAGCTGATGAAAATCAGAGTCGATCTCTCCCTATTGCAACACCAGGATGAGGCCCTCAGTGATCTTAAATTCATCCTCTGGCTGCCCTTTCCTCAATGCCTAGAGTGAAATGAGGCAATAACCTTATTTTATTTACACATGCCACACAACTTTCCATGGAAGTTAGAGACCTCTGTGCAGCTGATTGAGGCTGGCTGGTTCTGCCTTGCCTTCGTCTGCAGACCCTGAGTAGATGTGTGCCACAGTCCCAGCCCCCCCGGGCTGGGAACCTCTGCAGTAGATGGATGTTAGAAATCTGATGCTGGTGGATTTAAAGGAGAAACAATCTGTTCATGCAGTGCAAAAGGTACATATATGAGCCCACAGCATGTTTGTACGACTTTGTTTTTCAAATTCTGCAATGCATTCTAAAGATGGTATTTTGGGCCCAGTTCTTTATGAGACCCCAGAAACGGCAGAGTACAGGCACCTCAGCAATGAGGACTGAAGCTGATCAAGTGAACTTTGCATCATTATGAGCTGAGAACTTTAAGCACATAACACATGGCACTCATGTCCCAGTGGTGAGCACAGACTGATATCGGAGGCCACAGAGAGAAAACACTGCATAGGCAAACATGATGCAGGCCCGAGCTGTGTTCCACAGTAGGAAGTATTTGGATTTATGGGCTTGAACATTTGCTCTATTCGTGTAGCTGCTAACAAGAGAGCTAGAATATATCTAAAAAGCATCTTGAATTTCTTAGGAAAATGGTTTTCTGGATATTGCTGAAATTAAATTGTCTTTTAACTGTCAGTACGGAAAAAAATAACAGATTCAAAAGATTTTGGACAACATTTTCTTAGAATCTAGATAGTAAAATGGCCACTTTATTGGGTTTGGATTTGACAGCCTGATATTGGCATTAGCTGTAATAAATGTAATAATAACCTACTTTTCTTTGGCACAGTAATAATACTGCAGCTACGTTCCTGCAGGTGATAATGTCTCTCTGAGGACAGCTGACACTCACACTTACCAAGGTGTGAGTCAAATGAAGCTCCAAAGGCTATTTAATCCCTAACTTCAAGCTTCACTTTCCTAATTGCTGCATCTGTAGTGACTTCCATTATTTTAGTTTCTTTATCTTGATATTGCTTTCAAATACATTTTTTGTTGGTGGCTTTTAAAAATTACTTTATTTCTGTAATTTTATGGGACTTTTCTTAAAGAACAGACTGTATAAGCATTCTGATAAAGGTGTTACATTCAAAATGTTATTTATGGCTGAGGAAGGACCTCTATATATAACACCAAGATTTTATTATTAGTGTTAAATTTGAACAGTGTAATCCAAAAATCATCATTAGCAGAGATCTAATAATTATGGAAAAAATCACTTTCGTGCAGAAAGAAGTTTCAGTAGTAGTAGTAGTAGTAATAATAATAATAGTAGTAATAAGGATGTCTAAATTCTTATGCACACACTTCTTAGTTTCTATTGCTTTTCCTGATTTTTTGCCCACCCTCCTTCTGTTCCTGCGGGTCTTGAAATGGGCAGTTTCAGTCTGGTGGGATTCAGTGGGAGCATTGTGGCATGTCAGTGGCATCTGGAGTCCTTTGCTGGGAGGGATATGATCTTCATCATGGTGGTTTCTTTCTTCTTATGCTAGAAGCTGCTTGGGGCTGTTTTTATATTTGATCACACACGTTTAGACCTTGCTGTTTCCTCCTTGATCTGAAGCTCCACTTTATAGGTGGGTTATACAGATAGTGTCTTACATGAGATGCTTTCTTTTTCTCCTTATTACCACTAAAAGTAGTTTTGCCCAGTCCAGATCTGCATTTCTTTAGCTGTTCTTTATAGCTGTGAGGTCTGCAGCACCAGTCTGTGCCCATCCCTGTAGTTATGGCCACACCATATTACAGTGCTTCAGTGTAGTAAGGGTCAGAATACAATTCAGGCGTGCTTCATACCGGAAGGGGCATATGTGTAGAAAAATTTATTATCAGGTAATACTCATCCAGATGAAAAAAACCCCTCTTTTTATTAAAAAACTCAGATGCAGAGACACAGATCAGTACAAAATTCTGCATAGTGGAATTTTATCTGTAAATCAGCAAAAGGCACAGTAGGAACCTTTGGGCAAGGCAGGAACAGAAGGTCAGATTTATAGACCCACGTTTACTTATAACTAATGCAGAGTTCAGAGTTCTCCATTTATTTATTTTCAGGAATATGTGATGTATTTCTTCCTATTTATTCTTGGGTGAGAGTATGTATGAGTTAACAAGAGACACCAGTCCAGAGACGTTCATTAGAAGCTGTGAACTGAAAGTGTGCATGCATAAATTCTTATCTCTGGACATTTTTTGAATGCTTACCCCCTGAAAGGGGACATCTACAGATGTAGGGTAGGAGACTGTGCAGCTGGGCAGGTATTATCAGGAGTGAACATGTTGCATTAGTGATAAGGCAAAAGGAGTGCATCCTTATTTATCTTATCTTCTGCATCTGTAAATTGGCACTTTCTGCATTTCTGTGAACATTAAGAGCCAGGTAAAGGGTGTCAGATTTTCTCCTTGCTTGCAGTCCTGTTAATCCGTTTAACTCAATATCACAAATAGTTAACACAAATCAGCTGTTAGTGATCAGGCTGTGCTATTCCCAGATCATAAAACTCTTCCATTTCCCTTCCATTGTAGAAAATGTTGGAGAGCTTAGCAAGTCTTGGAAGTTAAGTTATATATAGTGATTAATCTTTCAGAGGTCATATAATCATAGAATATCCTCTGTTGAAAGGGACCCAGAAGGACTATGTCTGGCTCTGCACTGGACAACCCCAAGGTCACACCAGGTGCCTGACAACACTGTCCAAGCACTTCTTGCACTGTGTCAGGCTTGGTGCTGTGACCACTTCCCTGGGGAGCCTGTTCCAGGGCTCAACCACCCTCTGAGTGAGAAACCTTTTGAGGTATATAACATAAATCTCCCCTGACTCAGCTTCAGGTCATTCTGTGTCACTGGTCACCAGAGAGCAGAGATCAGTGCCTGCCCCTCCTCTTCCCCTCACAAGGAAGTTGTAACTGCAATGGGGTCTGCCCTCAGTCTCTCTTCTCCAGGCTGAACAGACCAGGTGCCCTCAGCCACTCCTCACACGGATCCCCCTCAAGGCCCCTCACCATCTTTGCTGCCCTCCTTTGGACATTTTCCAACAGCTTTATACCCTTCTTACATTGTGACACCCAGAACTGCCCCCAGCACTTGAGGTGAGGCTGCCCCAGCTCAGAACAGAGCAGGACAATCCCCTCCCTTGCCTGGCTGGCCATGCTGTGCCCGAGAAACTCCAGGACAGGGTTGGCCCTCCTGGCTCCAGGGCACTGCTGGCTCACATTCAACTTCCTATCAACCAGGACCCCCAGATCCCTCTTGGCAGCACTGCTATCCAGCATCTCCTTCCCCAGTCTGTACATCCAGGGTTGCCCTATCCCAGGTGCAGAATTTGGCACTTGTCTTTGTTAAACTTCATGCAGTTGGTGATTACCCAGCTCTCTGATTTGATAAAGTCTCTCTGAAGGACCCCTCTGCCTTTGAGGGAGTCAACAGCTCCTCCCAATTTAGTAGATAATTCTTAGTTTTGGACATTTATTTTTCTTTATTACTCTGTAAGGAAACTTTCTATCCTCCCAAAACTGAAAATTAAATAATGGAATTGGTTCTCATGGGGAGATGGCTGTGCCAGAATGGTTTTCATATGAAGGAATCACAAGTCACTCACAAAGTTCTTCACATTTTGGATTTCTTTATTTTATTTTTAGTAATTCAGCTGCTTTTGGCACTAGCTTGTTGGATACAAATCCAGGAGTGTGCATGGGAACACGGGCAGTGTGTTTGTAACAGGAGATCAGCAACAATCTGCAGTGCACAGAGTGATGACACTGGCAGTAATCATCCTGATTCTATTGCTTTCTATTGCCTGCACTATTGCTTTCAGCTTGGGCTCTAATGAGCCATGCTATCATACCCGTTTTCGAGTGACTGATGGTGGGTACAGATAACCAAGTGAAAAATTCCTTTAAATGCAGCTCTTCCTCAGCTGGGGTACTGCACGCTACCAAAATATGCATTATGCTGGGTAAGAGCTTCCACATTTCCAGCACTACCTTGTCAGCTGAAATATGGCAGTGGAGAAAACTGTGCTTGGGTTGATTCAGGCAGGTTATGCTGAAGGGTCTGCACTTGCAGGGCTTGTTTATTTAAATGTATGAAGGCGAAATACAGAAAAAACCCTGTAAGTTGAGCAAGTAGAATACAGATATATGTGGTGTTTGAAAGGCTCAGGCCTTCTTTGCCAATTTCATACCTGTACACTGTTTGCCAAATTACAAGTTATTAAGAGTAAGTAACATAGCAAGGTTTCTATATAAGTATTCTTGGTATTGCCAGGTTTTGCATAAGTATTCTTATCCTTATTCTGTTTTGTACTATCAGCTGGTAAGGTGGGTTCTGTACTGTCATTCTGAAGTGAGCTTTTATACACGCAATTACATGGAGCTGAGGTAAAAGTTATATTTTAACAAGGTATTCTATTTCAAGTGGGTCAGTCAAATTTAAAGTAAGAAAATCCAATAATGGAGGCTTAAATATAGAACATTCCTATTTTATTAATTTAAGCCATTTTAAGGCAAAAATATACCATGAAAGCTTATTTTTAGGCTGTTGTTTTTCTTTTTTAACAGGACTGGGAGTTTCCACATTTTATGGGTGATGTTGAAGTGAATCTTCCAGGCTTGCCCTCAGCACATATGCAGTTCAAAGTACCTTATTTCCAAAAGATACTGAAAGAGGAATATCACATACATATAACAGGTAGGTAATCCTACAGATTGTGACACAGTCACACAGTGATCTGCTGTGTGATGAATGTATGCTACCATGGTCTTAAACATGCATTTTTGTGTGTGTGTCCCAGACTTTTTAAAAATCTCTTTATCTGTCCATATCCATATTCTCCATATAAAACAATCTCAAGGAAATGAAATATTTTACAAATCAGAGAGGCCTGCTGTTTTTCATGGATTTCAGCAACTTCTTGTGACAATAAGTAATACATAATGTAACTTCAGACATCTTTTATCTAAAATTACTCTCTCAGGGAAATTAGCAGCTTATTTCATCTTCAAATCTCTTATGCTTTCAGATGCCTTTGCTATGATTTATGCTAATATCTTTTCATAACTTTGGTCATTCTCATCTGGCAAAGGCCACTCATAACTGTACTTCCATCAGTCATCTAATGAGAAGCAGACAGTTAAATAACCTCAAATAAAATAGAATTGCAGTTATTCAAATGGATGATACATAGAGATAAAAAGTACCTGATCCTTGCACACTGTGAGTCAGTATTTTAATAACAGTAGGGAATGAAAAAGAGAAGAAGGTTAAATATGGATAAATATTTTGGTTTTACCTTCAAGCTATACAAAAGGAGTATAGCTCCTCTCTCTACATTGAGAAGAGGTGGATAATAATGGATAACAGAAGAAGGCAGGTGGGAATTGGCAGGGGTCTTAAACTGCTAATATAAAAAGTCACAGCACATGACGCCACACAGAAATAGGATAGATGAGGGTAACCAAGGACAAGCCAAAAGTAACTCCTGCAGACCAGGGACAAAAGGAGCATTCAGAGATGATACAAAGATAAGGCCAGGAGTTAGCAGGTGAGTCACAAGCTCAGCAGACAGCTGAAGCCGAGGGAAGAAAATGTGTCAAGGAAAGAATGACACCAGCACTGAGTTAAGGCAGACTGAATGAGGCCTCAGAAAAGGTATTTTCAGTAGAGAATATACTGAAATGAGATTAAAAAACAGAAAAGAAGATAAAAATAGTGCAGAAGTTACCTGTTGGCTATTGGCTGAGGGAGACAAATGGGCCAGCAGGAATTGGGCCAGCTGGAGGGATTGGAAGTTTTTCAAAATTGAAGGTAGGTGCCCTGCTGGAATGCTGACAGAGAACAGCCAGGCAACAAGGAGAAAGAAGAGCTGGGACATATCTGAGGGAGACCATTTTAGCCATTAGTGGTTTATGGAACAGGATAAGGTAAATGATGGCCCAGTCAGTGACTAAAAGTTGAAGGGTGAAAGGAGATGTGATGTGTACATGATGAACACATTTTCCTCTCCCAAGTGAGCAAAAAGAGAAAGGAGCAGAGGAAAAAAAGAAGAAGAAAAAAAAAAGAGTTTAAGCATCAATTATTTTATGTGAATTACAGGTATGGAATTCAGGGAGAGCAAAAATTATTTTTCTCAAGACTAGGGAGTGAATTTGGAGGGGCTCAGTCCCACAAGGTTCCCATATGTTGTACTGTTATTCTATTGTATAAGGAAAAATCGTGGAATGGATGCACAGAGGAGCAGGAAAAAATGACTGAGGCATGGTAGGTTGGGCTGTGTGACCAGATACAGAAACTTGGCATATAATTAATGGGTGATAGAAGAGGAATTGAAAAGCTAAGAACAGTTTTACGTTGTAGAAGAGACAGGGACATGGATGAGAATCAGGGATAATCAAAGAATAAACAAGAGCAAAGAACATACATTAGTGATAAGAAATGCAACAGCTAGCAGTGCTGCTGTTTGAAAACAGGCCAACCAAATAAAACCAATATTTATGCATTGTAGTCTTCTGCAGAGAGGAATGAAGTCCTTTCTTCTTTTCTAGTGAGAAAGCATTCTTTTAATGAGGATGAGATAATGAATGAATGCTGAGGAAAATTTTTCCCTGCTCAGCATTAACAAGATCCATTTATTAGATTCGCTAGACAAATCAATCCATTTGACTGCACATCACGTATTCTGTCTACTGAGTGCCTGTTTTATCTCCACCACTTTATGCTACACCACCCTTTAGGAGATCTAATGAACAGCCATAACACATGGCACAAGAACCTCCCTTTGGGTAAGTTTTGCTTGAACCATCTGTTCTTGCCATCAGTTCTTGTCTTAGGTTAGGGCATCATGTTGGACAATTTTCAAGCTCTAGTGACTATCTGGATGCACAGATACTCAAATCAAGGTGCTAATAAAAGAGAAAAAACCCTGGTTTTATATATATACATTTATATATATAATCAAGATTAATATAATCCAATCTAAAATGATGCACATGGATGCAACTGCAGCAGGTGACATGGGGGTAGGACAATTACAACAAACAGGGAGATGGCTCTATTTAAGCCCTGTTTAATACATGGAATCCAGAATGTTAAATTTAACCATAGGACTTCTTTTAATTAACAAGCAGGAAGTTAACACTGAGTGAGGCCTGAAAAACATCTCTTAGTACTAGCTATATGGATAAATCCTGTAAATCTATGACCTGTGTTCTAATTTTTAGAAACTGGAAACCATTTTCTCCTGAGTAGCAAGGAGAAAGAAAACATGGCTGAAATAACATTTACCATCCTTTTCCTGGCAAATTTTATTCTTTATTAGTTCTTACATAGTCTGTTTTAGTCACCATTGATTGATATGAATAAACCCAGCCCTATTCAATATTGTTTTTAAATAAGCAATGGTCCCACAAAGAAGTAGCTCTAAGGAAAGCGACATTCTGAGGAGTCAAGGATTTCAAGTCACCATTCTGGATGGCTTTGAGCAAGTTCTGTACATACGAAGAATTTCAATTATATGGTCTGTGTTGCCAGCCCTCTTGATTTTGTCACAAGTCTTAAGACAGTTGCTCTTATTCTTTTTCTTTCTCTTTTTCTTTTTTTATTATTTTTCTTAAGGACTTATCTCCTGTATGCAGTGACTAAATGAGAATTTCAGCTTTCATAAAATAAAAATCATGATTGCAGTGAAAAAAAAATTAAAGTTTACTTCTGCGTAATTCAATGTCTAAAAGGCATAAAGATAAATACAACACTACTGAGTATATTATTTTAACCCATGCTACTTTAAACTAATAACATGCTTTCTTAAGCCTGAGTCGTGATTTCTACATGTTGTTGGCAGTAATATTGAAATAATATCTCCTGACTCTAGCTGATATGCTTCAGTGTAATTTTAAATTTACTATGAAAAACTTATCTTATTTTTACTGGTAACTGAGTACCTCATTTTACTCTCATTTCTTTGCAGCTAGGAACTCCTTACAAGCATCTACTGAGTATTAAACATTTTCATTCTGTTTTGATAGCCACTTTTTTTTAATGAGCATCAAAAGTAACTTGAATTCCTGCATCTGCTTAGCTCATCTGGATTTCCCTTGACACATGGTTCATTGCAAAGTGTGTATTTTCCTGTTTAGGCTGATGTTTATGAAATACATAGTCCATCCTAGTTTCTATAATATCCAGGGAAATTTGTGAAACTTAAATTTTGTTGCTTCAGATTCCTTTATGGTTAAAAGGCGCTGGGGGGGCCCTGACTCATGCCTTTTAATGGAAGCATTGGAAATCCAAGAGCATCTATTGTCAAGTGTGCAGATAATTTTCAAGCTGAAAATGTGGTTTAGGGATCAAAAGAGATGGAAGATTTCTCTGGCTGTTTATAACATGTTTCTGAAGGCTGATCTGACCCAACCAAAGGAGGAATCCCCACCTTCATAGCTGGGGAGCTCCCAGCACGGCAGGCTTGTGGAGTCAAACCAGCGTGTCTCCATTCAGCCCAAGCTTACACAGAGTAGCCTGAGGGAGTCCGTGGGCAAAAATAGAAAGGTTAGAGGTAAAAACAAAGCTGTCCGTGCACACAGACGTGAAAAAACCTCAGAGGATTAATCTTGGATCAGCTGTGAGTGGTCTAGTCTGTATGCATGTATCTAGCTAATAACACTAATGTGACAGAAGATAGGAAGAGCATCTCAAATGTTTTACAGCAGTGTCTGAGCGGTTTTAGACACAAATCACAGTTGAGATAGAAGTCTAAAGTCAACATTTCCTACACTAGCCTCTGGCTGTGGTTGCACAGCATGAGGCTGCTTGTGTCTAGCCTTATTAGGTGGAATTTTCACATTACCTCTTGACCTCAGTAAGGTTGCTGAGGACTGGCTTCTACACGAGATGGTTTTGCTGGGAAATCAATGGTCTGTTCCAGAGTGGGCATACAAAAATAAAACTGCTCCAGAATCAGCAGCTGGTTTGGAATATTGGGATATATTCCAAATGTTTTGGGATTGCCCAAAAATCTTGTTTAATGGTGAAAATGTGAATTTCTGGAAAAGGGAAAATAAAAATCCATACTTCTTTCAAAATGAGAAGACCCCTGGCATTCATGTGCAGTGCACAATTGTTGAGCTTCAGCAGGGAGGGGAGGCTGTTTCTAAGCAGAGTTCTGTGCAGGCTGGTGTTCAGAGCATGGTCCTACGATGCAGGTCCAAGCTGCCACATGTGGAGGTTATTGCAGAGTCAAGGTTTCTCTTCTGGTGAGTGCTCTAGCCAGGAGGATCCAATCCTCTTCAACAGACTTGCTTTCTCAGAAAATAGGAATGAATTTTCATCCCCAAATACTGGTTGTAGTCTACAATGCCTATAAAAATATTTCATGTTTTGCATCACAGCCTGACAAAAACACTGACACTCTTGGGCCCAGTTTTTCTTTTGGAGGATCTTTGTTGCATCAAATTGCAATATTGCAGTTTGTTTCCAAATACACCAAATCAGATTCCTAACTCTCCAGATGTCATGTGCAGCATGTAAAATGTCACTGCTATGAAAGTTATTAAGTTACAAAGTTATTAACCGGGTCTCTTTTTAGGTAGTGCATGGCTGAATGACACAACCTATTTTCCCACATGGCTTTCTTCACTGTTAACTTCATTGAAGACTGCATAAAATTCTTTCCACTTTGCTGAAATGATTGACTAGCCTTCCAGTCTTGAGAGCTGATCCTATTACATCCTTCCATTTCAAATTTTGTCTTTGAATCAACCACTTTCCATCCAAGAAGGGCCAAGTGGGGTCAGGTGTATACCGGTATTCTTGGCACACAAATTTTATTGAAATAGAACCAACCCTAAAGCAGCAGTGATGCTAATTCTACAGGAACTAGGTAAGAGTTAACAAGTTAAATACTTCATAGTGTGGGGCTCCATTTTCCCTTGTCACTTTTCATCTGGAATGAAACTTGAAATATTTTTAGATAAAATTAATATCTATACCTTCATAATATGTTTATTATGATCCTTTACAAAACTGAAAACTTGAACTTGTTTATGTGCAAGATCAAAGGTTATGATTGACTTTTAATTTATCTAGCTTATTTCCTACATAAGCTTGGTATATGACTTAAAGTTTGCTATAAAAATTGATAATGCTAAAATTAAGTTGCAGCAGAAAATCACTTCATATACATGGATTACACACATGTAAAGTTCTTATGCTAAAGGTTGGTCAATATATTAAGTTTCTGTATAACCACACAGGAGCATCTTTGTGCTCCATGTCCACAATGGCATCTTTGTGCTCCAAAACACCACGGGTGTGGTAGGATTGCTTGGTTGGCTTATTTGGCTGTCATGCCTGCTAGTACAGCAGTGAAGTACTTGTCTTGAAGAGGGATAGATGGCAGAGGATGCTGTATTATAGAGAGGTAAATACCTTCTGTAAGTACCCAAGACAGCACTAACTCCGTCATTTTGTGTCTAAGGAGATTAATACAGCCCTTGGCTACAGGGATTACTGAGTAGGAGCAGAAAGATGTCATTATGCTCATATTCGGTTGTAGTGAGACTCTAACTCATACACAGCCTTTGGTTCTGGTGTCAACTGTATTCAAAAGAAAAGGAAAAGTTTTAGAGCTCATCAAGAATAACAGTGATCCAGAGGATGGAGAAATTGTCTAGAAATGAGAAATTTAAGGAGTTTTGAGAGAATCCACTATAGAACAGCAGCTGCTCTCCATCAGCTAGCTGCCATTTAGACATACAGGTCGCAGTTCATCTTCACTAAATGGGATGATGGACCTAAGTGGTTTGTATAGCCCACGTGGACCCAACAATCCCAGCAGCTGAGCTCAGGGCTTTATTTCTGCCTGCCTAGCTCTGACTAGGAGCTCAGCGAGGGCGTTTCAAGTTCATACTTTCTACGAAACAGGAACAACATATCTTTCTTAGATCAGGCAAGTGCTTAAATCATTAATGTGAAAGGGGTGGAGCATTTTCTCATTTTCATTGTAATTTGTGTTTAACCTACTTTTCCTAAGGAAATGAGAATTATGTGATTTTGTCCTATGTGTGGGTTGGTTTCACTCTATCAAACACTCAGCAGCAAATACCTTTTGAACCCATGACCATTTTCAAAATATTTTCAGACAGTGAGAATATGAAAAACAATGATATATTAATTGTGTCCTAAGAAATGGTGGTAAGGTAAGTGCCCATCTGAGGAAAAAACAAGAAGTCAGCTGTTATATTCTGCTTGACAGCAGCTATTGATCAGTGAATCCTATGTCTTTCTGTTGAAAGGGAGATGTGATGGGAAAAATAGAAACATGAAATACACGGCAAACATCCACAGAAAACATCAAGTTACATTGTATTGTTTGTTATTTTATACTTTGGCATCACTTTCAGTCTCTTGATTTAAGAAACTTCAATATTATTAGATGTGGTGATAATAGTCTGAAAAGATAGGTTTTTTAACATGTCAGTTATAAAATTGACAAAATCCCAAGGAGATATCTTAGAATGGTTTCATTTGTAAGGGACCCTAAGGATAATTTGGTTCCAGCCCTTTTGATGTGAGCAGGGATACCCTTCTCTACACTAGTTTGCACGAAGCCCCATGCAGCTTGACTTTGATAGAGGAGTTATTCAGGAATTATAGGATTGCCTGCGAGGTCTTTTCAGTTCAGTTTTGTTTCTGGACAGTGGCAATAACAGAAGAGAATAAATATTCTTGTTCATTTTCAATCTATTTAATCTAAACTGAAGAGAACAATTAAACACAATTGCTGAATACAAGAAGTTAATCTCCTTACCCTCCTGAAGAATTCTGATTATACAGTTTGAGCACACATACTTGCAGGAACTAGAATCCATTCATTCTTTGCCAGTCACTAGCCTTAAGCAATTTGATAGATCCTATGATACATTTTCTTTTTCACTTGATGCATACTTAAATAAGATTCCAGCAAAGACCAAGATCATTCATCACCAGCAGGAACATTCTTCAATGTATATATTTTCACTTGATGCTGACATGTAGATTTGCCAGATTCTTGGGTGGTGGCAGCCATCACTGCACAGGTGAGATGTTAATGCATATCCAACTAGAATGTAAGCCATGCTTTGGTTGTGAAAATAGTATAATTTGTTATGTGTATTCATAGACACAGATTATAAGAAAAGCTAAGCTGGCTAGACTCTGAAGTCTACAATCAGCCCTTGCTATTTCTCAAGAGTGTCACTGTGATTCTATAAATCACAGTTTGTCTGATTGCCCTTACCTGAATATATCTGCACTCCATGGTTGGTATATCAAACAACATAAGTGTATACTCTTAAAATTCATGTAATTACCAACCTCAAAAATGTCAGTTACTTCAGTAATTTCTGGAATATAATTGGTTCTGTCAAATATGGACTTTACATGGAAAATTTCCATATGAATATTTTTAAAGTCCTGGAATTAATACTTTTTTAGCTGTATTGATCTATAAGACATCACCTAGTGATCTAATCAACCGGTCACTTACAAACTGTAATGTCAATTGAATAGATTTACTGCTGTGCTTGTGTTACAAAATTGTTTTGTGTCCAGACCTAATGGTGAAATACTAAGGGATATTCAGCAGAAATCCAACTGTGGTGGAAATTTATTTACAACTTTGCTTTACAGATTAATAATAAAGGACTCTTTTCCTCTGAGTATTTTTACGTATAATGGCATTTGTACTGTTTCTAAAATAGATATATCAGATGACAGAACTTTCTTTTTCCAAACAGGCAAATGGTTTAACTATGGAATTATCTTCCTTGTTTTAATTTTGGATCTGAATATGTGGAAGAACCAAATATTTTACAAACCTCATGAGTATGGTCAATACATCGGTCCTGGGCAGAAGATCTACACAGTGAAGGACTCCGAGAGCTTGAAAGACCTTAACAGAACTAAGTTATCTTGGGAGTGGAGATCCAATAACACCAACCCACTGACGAACCGGACCTATGCCGAAGGGGACATGTTCTTGCACAGCAGGTTCACAGGCTCCAGCCTTGATGTCAAATGCCTCGCTTTTATTCCAAGCTTGCTGGCTTTTGCTTTGTTTGGTTTCTTCATCTGGTTCTTCGGGCGATTTCAGAAAACTGACCAAGGCATGGAGAATTTAGACAAATCGTACACAAGAATGAAACGAAAGTCGCCGTCAGACATGGGAATGACACGAGAAAATACCCAGGTGTTAGAAGAACCATTGAATTTTCAAGAACCACATCTGGTATCTATAAAATCAGACTTGAGTGAAATAGTTTTTAATTCTTCTCTCCTAACTTCTGAAAACTTGAACGCACAACTGAATGAACAAGACAGCCCTTTACAGCCAGTACCAGAGTCCTCTGTCCCTAAGAATAATCCTGTGACATAGAGGAAAATACCCAGGAAAATCAATTTAAATAAGCAGTTACTCTAAGATTTCAGTTTTACCTTTTGTAAGTTAAGATTTCCATAGTGTTTAGAATAAGAAACTCAACCTATACCAAGAGGTGCTCAGCATGCTTTTTCTAGGAATTTTGGTTTTTATTTGTATTATAGTACGTGCCTATTGTATATCTAACATTCCTTTATAGATTGCTTCCCAAAATTGCACAAGCTATTTATTAATACATTACCTTAACTGTATAATAGTGTATTAGATGATTACTTGCAGGTATAAAATTCTACCGTGGTGGTGCCTTGAGACATTAAACTGTTTTTTAACTCAACACCAGGTGTATAGCACAGTCTTTCTCATCTGTTTTACAAAGCTTTTTGCGTATGTTTGTTTCAAGTATCATTTGATGTCTTGACAGAGGCGATAAATATAGTTATTCCTAAAGAAGGTTTTCTGTTAGGACATCACAACTTGACTTTGTTATTTACTCATCTGTGAAGTCAGAGATTTTGATGACCAGACTGCAGAGAAGCATGTTGATTACCTTTTAATTTTTCTGGCTGTCTGCCAAACACAAATACAGATTTATTATGCAGTAAACAGCAGAGACATAATACGGCATGGGTCACTAGTTGTGAAAATATGAGTTTCTCCATCAGTAATAGCAATTATGTGATAATGCCTAATTATGTTTTTCTTAATTAAAGATAAACTGCTCCTTGATTTAAAGTTTTGCCCTTCAACTTATAGAAACAGAGGTGAAAATACATGGTTGAAGCAACTCTTTCCATCATCACACCAACCCCATGCAACATCAAAGAGACAATGGAGTGATGACAGTAAAGGACACAAAGCCCATTAAATCCAGTATTTTTGCAGTTCAGTGCAGATATAGTCTGGGTATATGTGAAACATACATAAGAACATACTGCGCATTGTCTAATTTCTCCAAATACTGAAGGAATATTGAAAACTTTATTTAAAATAAATTAATAATTGAATTTTATTGCACTTTTTTGGTTGTCCTTCATTTTTTATCCATGACTATTCATAACTTTGAATCAGAAATAGAAGTAAATTGGGGTTTTTGCTTTTTGAAGGAAACTTCATAATATGAATTTCTCTACTCTATGATCAAACTATATGCACTAGAGAAATTGCATATCTAAAACATCAGAAAGACTCTGATTTGCCTCTAATTTAGTTCTATAAAATAGTTGTTACAAGTTGCCAAATAATAAGTCATTTTTAAGACTGAATTATTTCCCTTTCAATTTCTGGTGTTGCTGTATTTTGTCTTTGTGACTTTTTTATCTCCATTGGTTTTGATCTATTTGCTTTTAAGTTTTCAGAATGCTGAATTTAGCATGCATAATAGAACTATGCATTTATTAGCTGTCACTTGAGAGCCAGTCTTAATAAACATAATTCAACAATTGTTTATTATGAGGCAGGAACACACTCTTTTCATTTTGCAGTTTTAAAAAATATTTTACACATGCATTGCCCTATTTCAATTGATAAATATTTCTGACACTAAAAAGACAGCATCATAGTGATGTCAAAATCAAATATTTTGTTTATGAAATATTTAATATTTTATCAGGAAAAAATTCATTTTATAATCATACTAACCTTTTATCCATTAAAAAATATGGCTAAACCCAAATCTTTTTGTTTTTGCCTACTGCAACCCATAAACTTGTTTATATGACTTATGATATAATCAAAGCCATTAATAAGTAATTCTACTTTATAAGAGGTGGTATACTGATGTTTGACATTCAAACACCATTTGATTTCTTAAGTAGTTACAGAAATAGCTGTTTAATTTCACAGATACATGCTTCTCTGTATGTTTTGGACACTGTAAACCCAAGTACTGAAAATCTCTCCTTAACTCATTTCTCTATTTGTGCACAGCAGTAGTTAGATGCATTAATATGTAGGCAGAAAAATGAAATATTTACTTGAGCCTTACAACCTGCATGATTACTTGACTCTGAGGAAACTGTTATTAAGCAACTGATTTCACAGCTAAAATAATTCCTTGACCTCGTATTGAGTTAATGCCTTTAGGGTCATTATAAGCTTTCATGAAAGAGAGAAAAGCATCAAGTAATCCTAGATTTTGCATGAGTATTTAAATTAATGGTCAAGCATAGAGACTGCTCATATAATGAATTTGTAAGAAGTTTAAAGATTCAGTGTAACCAACCACTCACCATGGTCAACTCATCTACGTAATTAATGGAGAAAGGACTTCTCAGTCATGTAGTCGTCTCATTTGTAATCACAGATATAGGTGGAAAAAAGAGAGGAGTATTTTCATTCTCCACTTCCAGTGTTAATTTTGAGAAGCCTGAGTTAGGTGGCCAGGCCTGCCCCAAGCACCTTCTGAAACAGGCAGAGACTTGGGAGCTGAACACCCTAAAGATGATTCAGTACCTAACTCAGGCATTTATCTCTGCATTACAGGGTGGTGCAACCCAGCAAGAACAGGTTTGTGGAGTTGGTGCTGAGGACCCAGTGCCCACAGTTCATGTGTTGCAGGGGTTTATATCAGTTTACCTCTTGTTTGGTCCTAATCAAGTGAATGAATGATAGAGGCTGGGGTACATGCAGAGACCCTGAGCTGGAGGACCTTGCAAATTCTGAGTTGGAGGACAGTAAGCAAGTACAATCCTGAGCTGAGCTGCTAATGCAGAGTCATTCTGAGTCTTCTTCCAGAAATGGAAATATTCCTCCTCCAAGCACATTCATTGTTGTCAACCGTTGTTCACTTTTAACATTCTGAAACTCTTTGCTAACTCATAACAGTCTGAGCCGCTTTCCAGTCTCGTATCCGTAACTGTGACCTTAATATGGAAATTTGACCTTCTCCTGAAAGCCTAACTATTGGACAAATTTTTTAGGCTTCTATTTCTTTTCCTTAAGGACATTTGAAGATCCATAGGAGGGGAGAAACTTGAGGAAGTGTCAGTTTTTTCACAAACTACACATCTCCATTCTGCCCTCTATAATGAGCCATCTAGCAGCTGCCATCAATACAGGGCTGGCCAGTGTCTGCTTTGTCAAAGATCAGATTTGGTACAATACCTCTTCTTTTTTTACCATAGATATATTGTACAGTGATGGATTATATAAACTGCCTGATATAGTCTATATAGACAAGATACATCTCTAGGATAAGCACATAAGATTCATGAGCCCACAGGTGCCCATAAATTGCCTTAGCATTCTTGACAATTACTTTTACTGAGATGGAAATGACATGAAGCAAATAGAAGGTAAGAATTTTTGTAGAAAGTACCTTAAATATAATATTCATGCTTATGGAAGTGTATAGATATCTTCAAAAACCAAATATATAAAATGTATATGTGTGTGTACATTAGGAGCTCAGGAATTAGTTGATTTTTTTTGGGATAACTGCTTAGTTTCTCAAGGCAATCTACTACTGCCCTTTTCATGCTACATTGCTCCATCAGTTACTTATTCCAGATTGTTTCATCTCCTCTGCCTCTACTTATTTTGCAGAGAAAATATAAGACCAAAGAAGGAGGATTTAATTGTACTATTTGTGTCACCAAGTTATTTCTTTGTCTAATTTGTGCAGAAATGATTTTTTTTCTATTTTAAAAGATTCCTTTCCAGCTAGTATCATCATACTTTGGGCTACTGCACTGTATTACAGTATGTGTTAAATTATTGCTTTTCCTGCATTGAATAGCATCCATCATGACAACCACCTGGAAATAAAGAGCAGATGCCTCACTAAGACTGGGAAGGCAGCAAGTCAGTTCCTTAGTAGACTGGCAAGCTCATTTTCCCACAAGTGAACAGGTTATGACTCACTAGTAAAAGATGTAACTTTTTAATATACTGGCCCTAATTTTAACAACCTTCTAGAAAGGTCTCAGTGGGAGAGGACTTTTTATCTCAGACTATAAATTTGAAGTAGTTACATCCTGCAAGCAGAGCGTTTCAACTTTTTAGGATGCATTTAAAAGTAACCAACTTAAACTTTGAGCAGATTGCAAGAACCATAAAAATTACACCATACTGTGAGTAAGAATATGAAGGTGATTCACTTTGTGCTTCCTGGCACAGGATGGAGACAAAACACTTTTATCAGATGTTTGAGAGGCCCTGTGCTTGGGATTATGGATAGTGACGTGCAAAGATTCAAACTGCATTTATTAACAATCGGTTGCAGTACCTTTATCAACGGAGGTGCCACTGCCAGCCTCGGAGACACCAGCTCTGCTGCCAAATGCTCTCTGTCCTGACTGTCCATTCTAACTTGTAAATGACAAAGGAGTTGTTCCCTTCCCTGTGCACTCAAAACTGTCCTGTGGGGAGTCTGGGCTACCTGAGTGTGCTGTGGCACATTATTGCAGTGCCTAATATATAACTCCAAGGAGGACAGCCAAGGGCAGGCAAAAGGGGGAAGTCTGGTCTGTCACTTTTATGGCCTTGAGGTGAAGAATGTCACTTATGTGGCCATTTCAGAAGCAAATCAATATAAATAGAAGTCCCATTTCATAGGAACACAAAGGGACAAATGGAGAGACAGGAAATCACAAGAAATCTTTTCCATCCCCTTCAGATATTCAAACAGAAGCAGCAGCTCCCTGTTTCTAAATGCTCACAAACAGTTCCCAGCTTCCAGATGACTTCTGGGTGAGTAGCTCTTCTGGGTAAGTAGATTTTAACACCATCATAATTCCCTCCTAACACTTCCTCTGTATGGGGGATGTCAGCAGATTTTCACTGTTTGGGGGAATGGAGTAGTTTCCTGAAAAGGAAGTGGGAAAGAAATTGTAAGGGAGATGCTCCATGAGGCTGGTACTCTCCACAGCAAACTCCTTCTCGTAGAAAGCAAAAGCATGAATCCAGCTGCTTTGCAAAGAGGAGCGAAGTTACAAAATCAAATCCTTTCAGAAAGATATATCAGCAGCACAGTCACAGAGATACTTCTAATCTCATGATTTTCCTGTAATGTGTAGCAATTGGAGTGTGCAGAAGAGCAGCTTATCTGATTCCTGCAGGCAAGTTATAGACCCAGCTCTCATGCTGTTTGTGACATCTGGAACACTTCTCTTTGTATCAAATTCCTTCTTCTCTTCATTTTTCTCTCATTTTTCCCCCTAAAAGTCCATTTCATTTCATTCTTCTGTTTTTATTTCCAATAGACTGTTATTGGTAGTGACCTAAACAGCAAGTTACCCTCCAAAGGCCTGTAATTGCTGTTATTGATTCGGTACCATCTGTATCTCTCTCCCTCCCTTTCAATAGGGACAAACATCGATGGTGACTGCTCTGAGACACTGCATGCCTTGCTGACCTTTCCTTTGGAAGTTCTGAAGGCACATAGAGGCAGTTGATGTGCTGGTGGCTACTAGGTTTTTGGTCAACAAAACACATACTCAGACATGGTTAGAGTTTCAGTATTTAATTTTTCACAGAATCACTTGCTGAAAGGAGGTATAGCTTGAGCCAACAACAGCTAGAATTAGAATATTCCAAGACTGCAGTGGCTCCAGCTGCCCCAGGTGTTTGAGGACTTTTGCGAGGTTCATTCCTTGTCTGCTGAAGCAGCATTGCTGAGGATGCACGTGTGGCTTAACTTTAGTGTCATCCAGTGGTAGCACAAGTAAAGATAATTTCCAGTAATCAGTTTCCATGTTTCCATGGTTACTGGAGAAATGTCTATTTTTGCTTCATGAAGATGTAAAAAAAGAAAGAATGTCTTCCAAAGTCTTTGCAAGGTTAAAGTTAATTATGAGTAGACAATCTAGCCATTTTTGCTTCATCTTTGCAACTTTCTTAAACCCTTTTCACCCTTTCCATCAGTTTTGACCTACTGATCCACAAAAGCAAAGCAACCCCTCAAAAATTATCCCAAAGGGGACAGCAATCAAATTATTTCCAATGCAGTCCTGGAGAGACTTCAGACATCATTCATTCAAAAAAAAAAAAAAAAAAAAAAAAAAAAAAATACATATTTCGAGGGTAAAAGAT
>VYXF01008655.1:199134-233601 GCA_013397295.1 Polioptila caerulea
TACTGATTCTGAGGGCTAAAGAGTTTTTTATTTATATAAAAACAGTTAAAGCAGATGCAGCAGAAGTTGGCAGTAACCTCCTCCTCCGTTTTAATAGCAAGTCTCCTACAAGGGCCAATGTAATTATTCATTGAATCTGTCAGCTACAGGTAGGTTTAAGGTGTAGTATTTAATGAAACCTCCATGGAAATTTGTGTTGTTGCACTTGCAAAAGTAAGTGGGTTTTTTTCTGTTTTCAAGCCCAAGTAATACCTCTATCACCTAAGAGAGCACAGTGACAGGTCCTTAGTTAGCAACCAGTCTGTACCAACAGGCTCTTGAAAGTCATGTAGGACCATTCAAAGATTGAAGCTCAGACCAATGTGAGCTCTACTGCTATTTTAGCTCCTGAACAGTGTAGCCCTGTTGCTCTGAGGAGTATCACAAAGACACCGTGTATACTGATCTCACTAGGCTTCAAAGGTGTCTGCTTCATTTGGATGTACTTTAGTGCCTTTCAAAGTGCACATGGAGGTATAAATACAGATAGCCCCAATGTCCCTCCTGGTGTTTTAAAGGCTGAGGCTTTATATCACAGAAATATCCACCAACTTTTTGGAGAAGTTAACCAGAAAGTTTACAAGACCTTTCCTAGAGATCTCTGCCGCATCATCTGTGGTCACTGGAAATTGTATTTTACTAAAAATATCCACTCATTGTATTACACTTGTAATGACACCACTGTCATTACATAAAAGTCTCTCAGACAAATATAACTAGAGAGATTGGAAAGGAACTGTTTGAAGACTTGGCAATACAAAAGAAATGCAAAGGTAAAGAGGAAAAGGCTAAAACATGAAATAATTTGCCCAATTTCATACATGTAAGGTATCCCCCTGCTTGCTTATTTTATTAGGACTTTAGTCTTTCTAGTTTGTTGCTGTCAAGTGTTTTCTTTGTTCCATGTGATTCACGCATACATGGACATGGCATGAAATATCCCAGGAACAGGATTAGGCATATTTCACCCTTGCATAAATTTCAGCTGGAGAAATTAGGTTTTTGAAATCAGAAGACAGTTTTGTTAGCATCGGATCCCCATTGTCTAATGCCATGAAACTGCCTCAGGGTAACTGCCCCTGGAAGTGGAAATACTTCACTCCTTCCTCAACTGCCTTTTGGAGTTTCCTTTAGAAGAAACCCATCTGATTTCAGATACTGTGATCAGGAAAACAGACTTCAACAGTGCTTCAAGTATCAGCAAGTAACATGCCAAGGAGTTACAAAGCCACTCTTTTATCCCCTCAAATGATGACAACCTATTGTTCCTTTGCAAATGATACTGAAAAAAGGAAGTAGTTAAATTCCTTTTCATGGTAATAGCAAAGACTGCCAGTGTTTTTGTGATGGAAACTTCCAAATTTATAGTGGATTGTGTTTTCCTTCAACTCTATCAAGTGTCACTGAGGAGCAATGCTGGGAGTTCAAAAGACAAGCGACAAAAAGTATTCTGCTAATGTGTTCCTGTCATGTACATGTGAATGCATTAAATTTTTTTCTTGAATGATGAAACAGAGAGACCTGTAAAACAACAATCTATTTGTAATGGGATTCTGCACCTAGAGTCCTGATACAGTCTCATCTGGGATGTGAAAGTCTGCCAGTATCAGAGTAATATATACTGGTTTTACGGACAAGATGAGGAGAAACATTCGCCCAGTGAGAGCACATGAGAGCAGCAGAAAGTGACAATTACTTTGCCACATCTCTGCCTGCACCCAGCAAGGCTGGAGTGTTTTGCCAATCAAGGTCAATCTGTGCAGATGGAGGGAATGGTGAAAGGCAGGTGGTGGGACAAGCACTTTTAAGCACATGTATCTGCTGACAGCTTTATCATCCAGACTTAAGATTTTCTTCCTCCTGGCTGCTTGAGCCAAAACTTTGAATAATAGTGGGGGATGCGAGACGGCTAGAAGAATTTTGTCCTACTGACTGAATCTTTTTGGAGATTAAATCAAAGATGCCTTGAGTTTTAATAATATAAACCGGATACTCTTGTTGAGAGAAAAACCTGGATTTTTTTTCCTTACATCTTGGGAGGTCGACCAGATAGCATAGCAACATTTTCAGAGTTCTAACTGAAGAAAAAAATGCCTAAATCTAAAAGGCAGGAAACTAAAACACATCATCCTCTTAGATAACTGTAATATAAAAAAGTCATGTTCTCTATTCTGACAGTTTCAGTTTGTAGAAACCTGAGGAGCTTACATCATGTGACCCAAAGTTATTTCAGCAATGTTCTTGTTTTTGTAGAAGGAATTACTTTGAACTGCGAGAAGATTCACAATTGAATTTTGAAAGAAATCAATTGTGCCCTCCCAGAATGATTTGAAGTGGAGACTGGTATGGTTTGCACCCCCAGCACAGTCTGGGGATTTACAGAAAAAGAACAAATTTCTCAGTCCTCGCTCAAGTGTGGCCTGAGAAGTCAGCTTTTTGTGCAGAGCTTATATAGGTCCCATGGTGCAAAAGGATTTGCAGATACTGATTGCATTCTATGTACAGCTTTGATCACACTTCCTCTGGCTTCTGTCACTTCTTTCAATTGTGCCTGCTGTCTAATCAATGATTAACTTCCTGCACAGACCATTGGACTCAAGAGAATGGTGGCCTTAAGCAATGTCCCTGAATTCACCCTAGATACAAAGATGCACTTGCGTTCCCTGACTCCCTTTGACTGAGGGATGTGAGCCCCCTTACAGAGGATCATCTCCTTACAAACCCCCTGAAACCTTGCAACAGAACTGATTGCACCGTAGAAAGTTGCTGAGCAGCTGCATGGGTTGGAGGGAGCTTCCAGGAGTCAGCTCCCAGGAGGCACCCAGGGATACCACACACTAGATAATTGAATGCATTTCCTAATTCAAAAAGTGTTGCACCTTGCATATTCCAGCAAGGGAGATGATGGCTGCAGCCACGGGAAAGTGCAAAGAGGATGGTGGCAGGAGTAACTTGAGGGGCAACCTTTCCATGAAGGACATGAGGGATTTCCTGGGGTGTCACTGACTCTGCACAGCAGTGCTTGAAGTGTTTCAAACTGCCCACAGTGTAGTGAGCTCCCACTTCTGGTTTGCTCTAACTGGGAGGTTTCTCCTGGTGATGAGAAACCTACTTTTTATCCCTGGTAGTACTGAAAGTCATCTTTTCCTTTTCTGGACCTAATTAGCCGAGAGATGTTACCAGTCATATTCCATGACTTGCAGGAGTCAGTTGCTTGAGCAGTCTTTATCTCACAGACAGACCAAACTGAATTTCTTGTGCAGTGTCATGACTGCCCAGGGTTAAAAAGGAGTATGTCAGCTGGCACCTGGATCCAAGCATGTACCCTTCTTAGAGAGACATCAGATGTGACACAAGTAGGGCGTGTAGGAGGATCAAACACCAGGCAGTAACAGGCTACCAAGAGCGTATCAGCAGCTGAGTGTCTAAGGCAGCAATCTGTTCAAACAGCAGTGAGGGGCACAGAGTATTTGGGGTAAGAAGGGTCAAATCCATAACTTCTTTAATGTTTTAAAATGGCTTTCTTGGACTTTTTAGAGAACTTCTACAGACAAGTAAGACATAATCTATGCTGGAAATGGAGGGAAAGGACTGAGTAACAGTAGTAAAAATCTGTTATAAAACTGTACTGCATTGGCAAGTCTTGATGGATGTGGGTGCTCAACCCTTTTGACAACATGAATATATATGTAGGTGGCAAAATACAGATTTGAACTTTAGCTGAAAAGATTGTGAACTGAGGTGTTTTACTGGTACCTGTTCTTATAAAGAAAAATATAATTTTTCCAACTCTCAGCCTTTCTCCCTCTTTTCTGTCAGAACTGCGATATCTGATAGCCTACAGGAAGCATCAGTATGCTGCACTACATCAAGGCTAAGACTGTAATGTATGTGTAAGGGGTAAATGACCTTTGGATGAGGCAGAGCTTCCAAGTTAGAGAAGAAATGAAGTCTGACCACTGCAGTTTTTAGCTCAAAAGCACAGTTTCCACATATTGGCACAGACTAACTTCAGTACTAAACTAGTCTAGGGTAGCAACCACCTATGACCTGTAGACTAAATTTCAGGATTCCCAACAGACCCTGTGTTATTCCCCAGTCTGCTCAACAGGTTCAGGGAAAGGTGGTGTGATTCACACTGGATGTAATGATCCCATTACAAAATTCTCAGGAGGCTCAATAACAAACTTTTACTTGCAAACTTTAGACTATTACAGTAGAATAAGGTACCTGGCAAATTTTAAAACAGCATCCAGACTATGTAAGGCACTTCAAAACCTTTAACTCCAATTTTAACCTTACTTAGACACAACAAGGAATTGACTGGAGCTTTTTTTAGTCTGGCTTACAATATTTTGAGAAGTTAGGAGAAGAAAGAGAGAAAGAAGGAGGAAGAAAGGAAAGAAAGAAAAATAAAGGATAAGAGTAGAAAGATATTACCACTCATGGATCCAGTGATGAGATTTGATTGTTAAAATTTAGGTGTCCCTTGGTCAAAGCAATGGTGGCACTCTTGATCCAATAGTTTGGGGATAGGGGGAAGCCTGTGAAACACAAAGTTCAGTGTGTTAATGTATGTTCAGATATAGATGGGAATGCCCATGTACCTCCCCTGTGGGGAGAGTTTTACGCTGTCTGATGGAGCACTGTGGGTCATGACAGGCCTCTGATGGAAAGTTCCAAGAAATGAGTCTGTGGGTGCTTCAGGGGTCTTTGATGGTTTATGACACCTTCTAAGACATGACAGCTGCCTCTCACATCAGTGTTGTTAGCCAGTTAAGCCCCCTCAAAAGGGATAAATACTTTCAGGCCTATGTGTAAATGTCCAGCTACTTCCCCAGGGAGAACTTCTCATACCAGTTGTGTCAGGGAGGACATGATAAAAAGCACTATTCCACCTGGCAGGATCTGCTTCTTATTGGCCTCTTCCCCTATGTGGCTCAAAACTCATTTTTGTGCCAGACAAAATTTCATTTGTTGTGGTCTTCTTCTGGTGCTCACCCCCTCTGCACCTGGGCTATTGCCTTGCACATTGACAGCAAAGCTCCCCTGCTTTTGCAAGATTGTTTGAGCCATTAACCATTACATTTCAGTCTCTCACAGCCTGAAAAAGAGAAGCTGAGAAAGCAGAGTACATCTTCTAGGGGGCTTCTGTTTGCTTTAAACATCTCCTGGAATAATCCACTGTCTTACACCCCACTGGTTGTTACATCCCACTGAATTCACTCTTATTAGATTTGTACATTTTGTATTTAGCTCTGCATTTATGTGTGTTGTGCTGGATTGTATAGTTCCTGAAGGGAAGGTGCAAAGATGATAGAATTAGGCTCTTTTTAATGGCAAGACAAGAGACAATAAGACCAAATTGAAACACAGGAGGTTCCCTCTGAATATCAGGAAACAGTTTTTCACTGTGTAACAGGTTGCTCAGGAAGGTTGTAAAGTTTCTTTCCTTTGGGAAATTTAAAAGCCATCTGGATATGGCCTGGGCAACAGGCTTTACATAGCCCTGCTTGAGCAAGGGTGTTAGACCAGAAGACTTGCAACTATTCTAAACTATTTTGTGATTCTGCAATTCAGTGAAATTATCACACTTTTACAGGTGTTTTTAGTGTTTGCCTCACACTTTTCTTGTCTCTCAAGATGCAGAAGTAACTCTAATAATGCCTTTACTATAGCTGCAAATAAAACAAAGCTCATATACCTGGTGGATACTTACAGAGATGATGGTCAAGAACACCAAAGGCAAGCATTTTAGATGACCAAAGAATGTTTCAGTGATCGCTTGTGACTGAAAGTTTCCTACCTGCTGCTAGAAAGGTTGTTACAGATTTCTGTGCAACAAATGTTCACTTCACAGATACTGCTTGTGGGGAACTACTCACACTCCCAAATACTGCTTTCTGTACAGCACAACTGATCCTTGCAAGGCCCTGCTTTGCCGTATGATGTATGTGAAAAGGAGAATGGGACAAAAACAGAGCACATGGGCTCTGGCAAAGGAAAGCTTCCTCCACACTCTCCTCCACTCCTCACATCTCCTAGTCCAGTGCAAAGAAGCTGTTCAGTCAGCTGGCACCTCATTCCAGTGTTTCACCCTCTATGTGGAAATTCCTGGCTTTGGAGATGTAGGCAGTCTGGTTGGTGCAAGCCATACTCTGGTCATAGTCCGGCTCAGGATTATCCTCCTCAAGCCACCCCAGAAAACCTCTTCCCTATAGCTCAAACTTCATGACATAGCCCACCAGGGTACTCGTGGGATTCAGAACCACTGGCCCATCTGTGCTGGAGGCAGCCAAATGCTCCTCAGTCTCAGACAGCATCAGGTTAGTTACTCTCCCTGTCAATGTAAGGGAAGAGTGGAAGATGGTTCTGCTGGGGTCCTAAGGTTGGATTGCAAGGTCATCTTCTGCAGCCCCACTCCGTGACTCTCTACCAGTGAGAACACACCCCCAAATGCCCCCCACAGCCCGCAGTGCCCATGGATGTCACTGTGCTGGCTGCACACAGTTGGCTCACATCATCTGGGCAGGCTGCTGCTGGCAGTATTGATCTCAGTCACCAATGCAGTAGGATTGGCAAGGTTTTATTGTAATGTAGGAGGCTTTGGTGAACATAGCTAAAGGCATGGGACTGAGATGAAGCTCAGCCCTTTTTGTGTCCTGAGCTCCTCTTTGTCATGTCAGAATGATTCCAGCTACCTGGAGCTGCTGCAGCTTGATCATAATGTTAATGGAAAAGACATATTTCTTCAAAAAAAACCCACCCTGAGCACTGTAAGAGTGATTTGAGATAGACCTGCACAGAATAATTGTGTCGTGCTTGGACCCAGTAGATGTGGGAAATAAGAAAAAGGATGCAGCATCAGAGATCAAAAAGACATCTTCAGCCAGGGGGGCAGGGAAAAGACAGCTTGAGTGAGGATCATGTCTGCGGCTGATGCCAGGTGACATCTGTGAACAACTGATGAGTTGGGAGTTGAGAGAGAAAGCTCTGGCACCTGCTCTGCAGAACCCAATTCCAGAGGCAATGTTCTCAGCTGCAGGTTGAGGATGAGGGCACAGGCTGAGAAATGCTGAAAATTATCTGATCAAGATGGCCAACAGTTTAGGAAACAAATCAAAGCAGCACAATGAAGTTTAAGTATTTCCTCCTTCATGCTAATCAGTCACTTGTTACAAGGCTGTCAAGATTCTCTTACACAGCCTCTATTCCCCATCCTCAATTACAGTGTTTTCAGGTGTTTCTTCTTTTAAGAAAATGAAGAATTAACATGCTGATGGCAAACTGTCACTCACTCTCAATTCTTGGCTGTTGCATCTCATTCTCAGAACCTCTGCTTGCCTTGCCTTGTTGAAAGATAAACTCTTTGGGAAAAGAACTGTTCAATGCCCTGGGCTATTGTGAGAAAAAACGGTTTCTCAACTGGGTGCAAAATTACCAATAACAAAAATATCCTTTTTCCTATTTATGCTTGACAGTTTTCAGGAGACATTGTCTTGTGCACAAGTTGTGTGGTTATGGGTGAAAAAAAAAAGCTTGCTTGAGTGATGATGCATTGTCAAGTAAAAAAATTATAATTAGTGATAATGTATGAATTGAATGCTAGACTCCCATGGTTTGGTGCTCAGACACTGATTTATGATTTACAAAAATAGCTTATAGCTATGATCTCTATGCTACCATTACAGCAAGCCAATATTTCATCTCAATCTGTACATCCTCTGGGAATTTTAAGTGCAATCTGAGCATGCAATCATCCAGAAAAGGAGGAAGCATTGCTTTTATGTCATGGTTTATTTTCCTTTCTTAACTCGGATTTCTGCCTTGAAGTTAGACCAGCTAAAAATGAGTTGTGCAAAAGTTGTTTCTTTGCACTTTGTGATGTCTTTGACAAAATGATCTTTAAATTTCATTTCCAGAACAGTACAGTTTATGCTTAACAGAAGTAAGCTTCAAAAAGTACAGTAGGGAACATTATATCTCTCTTTGCCTGTGTTGATGTATGGTGTCATTGATTTTGAGCTTTCAACTGATATCAGACAAAAGAGAGCCTTTCTTCTGAATCAGCTGCACTTCAGAGGTTGCAATTGGAAGGAAAATGGATCCATACCTCACTATATTTAATTCCTTAAACCTAAACCTAAATACCATAACTTTCTCTCTGTCATTTAAGAATCTTTATGCAATCCCACTATGTTTCATAGTTTTGTGCAGCCATCGGAGAAGACTGTGGCATTGTTTGTTCCTGGTTTCTCTGAGTCACAGTATCACTGCTTTGGGTTTGAACTTCCTAGTCTGAGTTTAAATTGTTGGACCTAAAAACTCGATGGGAAATGAAGGGAAATGCCCCTCATCTTACAGAATTGAACTATACCAAAGGGGTTGTGTTGACCAGGCCCCAGAGTTGCCAGGATCATCCTGGGGGGCTGTTGTCACTCTGGGTCTGCACATGAGCTGGCTTCCCCAGACATCTCCAGGTCTGAGGGACTGGATGTGGCAAAGCAGAGGGAAGACCCAGACTGAGGTTCTACTTTCATCACAGGACTCAGACTGGTGGGCATTTTAAGAGGATTAATATAAAAGTTGCACTGGTCTGGTTTGTATTCTGCCGCTTTCCACCAGTCTATGAAGGGTCTGAATTTGCACACAAATTCCCTTTGTGGGTTGAGCTGCCTCTATCGCTCTCCTGAGGGTGACATGTGGAAAATGGAGTACCTGCATTTGAATTTTAAATTTCTTGTATTACATGGGAATTACCATTAGTATTACTATACTGATAGTGCTTTAGATTCACTAAATGCCAGCACTGGCTTTCTTGAAGCCAGCTTTGCAACCATCTCATATGCAGTGACAGAGCTCTGAAGAAACTGTTGTGGAGAACTTTTCTACACTCAGCCACGTTAATACAGAGAGAAAATAATTTCAGGGGTTTTATTTTGGCAAGCAGTGTCTCTGTAGAAAAAATAACGTGTAATAACCACTGTGAGTAGGACTGCTAACCAGAGTTAAATGGATAATTCTTATTTGATATTTCCATATATTGCATAATGCAGTTGGCAACCACATGGTTTATCTTTTAATACTGTTATTTGGATGTTATTATGATATATTGTGCATAAAAGTAAAAAATCATTGTTTTCACTAATAATGTTTTAAATTTAGTCAATGCACTTCAAAATATAACTTTTTTCATCTCTCTTTTAATTTTGAAAATACTCTTTATATGATTATTAGTATTCTCCCAATTCACAGTATTAAAAATTATCCTTTAATGTGTACCATGACATCCACAGAGCAGAAAAACAAACCTTTTCTACTGCCAGTTGGTTCTCCACCAACTTGCTTTGCAACAGATACAAAGAGCTGTGCCATACAGCCATGCAGGGAAACTATTTTCATCAGCAGGCATGGCAGTGTACTTACCAGGTTTTGTAAGCCAAAATCTCCTGACACCTTTTTTTTTTGGAAGGATCAGCATAATTCAGGCTGACTGTAAATTCAGAGCACTTCCTTTATTACATGGCTAATCTCATCATTTAGTGAGCACATGGAAAAGTAACCACTTTAAGGATTTATTGCTGTACTTGGTAAGTGAGAAGGTATAAGAAATACAGCAGAGCCAGCAAGATTTTTAGGTTCTACTGTGATAGATCTTACTGAGAGAAAGTACTGTAAAGCTGTCAATAGCTGCTTGTAAATAGTAGAGCTTGAAATAGGGAAAACATGTTTTTTCCCTTGTCAGAATGGCACAAAGGCTTGGCTGAAGCCCCTGCCTGGCCTATCCATCTGGCTGATGTGAGAAATGAGATATCGATTTTTCTGATACCATACGATCAGAAACTAAGAGGAGCCACAAGGCTAGCAAACAACACACAGTTTATTACACTCTAAATGAGATGTTGGAAAACATTTGCAACACATATCTTTTTATTTACCAAATAAAACTTGATTCACGTTATTAACCAAAGAAATGTAGAACACACACTTCTAGATTTGCCTCTGGTGAGAATTGATGTAGTTAGGAACCGGCTTACATACTGCAGCTTCTCATGCTACAGAGGATTTGTTCCTGAAAGGTAATAATTCCTCTGTTAAAAATAAGCTGTAAGTATACAGTTTTTTTCAGAATCACTCAATTAGATTAGAAACACAACTGCTGCTCATTTCAAGGAAATTTTTCCAGCCAAATCCATTCTGTATCCTTGAAATTATCAATCTAAGCACTCAGAATGATCTCTTATCTAGAAAACAGTGAACAAGAGGAAATCAGAGTGTAAAATATGATTTATTGTATATTGCATGACATTACATTGTATTGTATTATTTTATATTATGAAATCCCAGGCTAAAGCCAAGAGTACCTGCAGGTACTTACAAGAAATTAAGATCTCAATATACAAGAACATAAGATACTTCATCCTTGTTACCCAAAGTCCCTTAGCTACAAGAATCAAAACAGAATAGTTTGAAGATTCAGAAACAGCAGTGGGAATGAGAACAACATGCTCCTGGCATCAGTAGTAAGTTTGCATTATTTTATCTCTGCTAGAGAGACATGGTAGCTCAAAACTTTTTTAATAAACCAAAAGGTCCCAGAGGGCTGCAGTTTCCCATAGGAAAAAACATCTTTTAATCATAGACCATATCTTCTAATGATAGTCCAGCACTCACATCCCAAGCATCTGTTCTGCTGACTGCCATCACTTTAAATAGCCATGGCATTAGCCTGTCTGCATTTAAATGAACAAGGGGATAAATAGGCCTTTTTCAGTTTCCAGAAGTGTTGCCAGTGAGAAGGACAAAGCTGCAGCAGGACTGTCCCAGTGAAAGGCACAGACCCCCACGGACAGCAGGCAGGGAGCTTTCTGCTCAGAGTGCTCTGGAGAACGCAACACTTATCCTGACAAGCAGCTTTTTGAGAGTTGTGTTGGGGAAAGCCAGTTCAAAAAGGCAATATTGCAATATTTCAATATCTCAATATTTCCCAAAAAAAGGAACGGTAAATGCAGAATGATCCTGACCCTGCAATCATTTGGGAGGAGATAAAACATGAACAAAACCATGTCCAGCAATTCACATAAACAACCCTCACAATGAAAGCTCAGGGAACAAGCCTCATTGTCTGTACATGTATCTAATGTGAAGAAAACACATGAGAGATGGAGTCCTACCCTGACCAGCATTAAGCTGAGAACATGGAGTGGATGAAACTCCTTTCTTTTCACCCTACATTTTTGTTCAGGGCTCTGTACCCCATCCTGGGGCATACACTGGCTAACCAGGGGCTGTGGGTACCCCCTGGGCACAGCATGCACATCCCCTGCAACAAGGTCACAAAGCCCACCATCCCTTAAAGCCCTGTGCCTTCCCATGCAGGTCTCCTGCAGGTTCAAAATGGGTCGTAGCTCCATAAAGACAGGTGGGCATTTCCTGTGCCCATGTCACCCTGGGAACATCCACTCAACTCATCAGTGGTTTGCAGACAGGCATTAGGGATGAGGTTCTTCTTAGCTGGACTGTACAGTTGGGTTTTCTTCTTTGTAAGTGGGTCCTTTGAAAGCCAAGGAGGAGGGAGAGCTTTCCCGGGAACAGGAGAATAAATCTGCTGCATTTTTTGCCTAAAATACTGTATCCAAAACACTGTGTCCCTACGTCAATGAATAGACCTTCTACTCTGTTTTGCTGTTCAGGAGAGAACAACTGTTTAGCTACAACCTGTTCTGTCCTGGACAGTTTCACAGGACCTGACACTTGCTTCCCTCTGTGGAAATAGGTTCATTCTTCTTTAAAAATTCATTATATCAATGAGAAGTTAATGAGAATTTCTTCTCTGGTTCATTTTCTATGGCATTACAGAGTTTACTACAACTGACTTCTGATGAGAGCATTTTGATCCAGAATCCCATATGGCTTATAGCCATAACAGCCATGTGAGATCCAACTGGAAGTGCCTCTGAGCCAACAGTCATCGAGTGGGCTCCTGGATAGGGGAGGATAGAGAGTGTGGGGTTACATGACCACTGCTGCACACACACTCTCAAAGAACCCCACAGACTGGGGAACACCAGCACCTCTCTGGCCAACTTGCCCTGATATCGCAGGGGCTGCTGGCCCATGAAAGGCTCATACCCACAGGCCCAAGAGCATGATGCCTGAGTGCCAGGGGTGAGCCTGCACAGGGCACAATGAGGACGTGCTATCGGTGCTTGACCCTGACCAGCACCAAGACAGAGCAGCTGTTAAGGGAGGCACCTGGCCTGGGGTCAAGGGGAATGGCTCTGGGAGTGGGGCACACAGATTCATGATCTGGGGGCAGGGATCTGTGGCAGGTTCCCCACTTTGGGCCCACTAGACTCAGCACTCTAACAGGAATGGTTTACTCCAATTGTTGCTTTTGAGAAATTCTCACAGGCATCTTCTGAGGTTATACCTCAGGTCAAATATAACTGACAGGATGCTTGTTTTGGCTCCCATCAAGGCTTCAGCAGGAGCTAGATGCTGAGCTGTCTAGCACATCTAGTCTCATGAGTTAAACCCACCCTCTTTGCTTGGGAGATACGCATGTGTTTGCATGGGTCTCAGCTGTACATCCAAATAGAATATTGAGAATTGTATCAGGATGGTGTAATTTCAAATGAACACTTCAAACAATGTAAAGAGAGGCAGATATTTTATGTTCCCCATAACTTGCTGTCCAACAAAGGCATGCTAGGAGAACTTCTCTCTATTTTCCAGTCTCGTGTTGTTCAGTTCGAATGAGCTATTCTGCCATTTTTTCCCTTTTAGCTTCCAGATTCAGGCCTAGGAGTATATTTGTTCAAACTAGGTACCATAAATAATTGAAATACACTAAAAACTTGAAGTTTTTATTGGCTGATTTGTACAGTTGGGAGAGTAAAGTGGTTGTGACCTTCTGGCTTTATCCTCAACAAGCATGTAATTGGCAAGAGGGAGGCTCAAAAGCATGCTACTACATGGAAAATGAGCCACTTTTGCTTATGAAGACATGATATTGTTCTTTTAAGTGGCTTTTCATTTATGCAATGTATAGTCTCTTCTAACAGCTCTGTTGGTTTTTCCAGATATTCCTCAGTGGCTTGTTTGGTTAGGTTTGGTTTGGTTTTAGGGGTCAGAGAACCTGAAAGCAATGCAAGACCAATGAGAGAAAACATCGTGCATACGGTGCCAGGAACCTCAGCACATAAACCTCAGGAACACAGAAAAAGAAGAGCAGGGAAAGGAAAAGGGAGGAGGAAAAATACCCCAGATTAGTTATTGGTTTGTTTTTCTGTCCCAGTAATGGTCCTCAAAGAAAGGTGAGACATCCTTCACATGGAAGTGAAGGGAATGAGTTCCTTAGTTTTAATCATGATGCAGAATTGGCTCCCTTATTGGTCACTTGGGCTGCCTGTGAGTTCTTGTCCTCTGCAGTTCATTCACTGGCTTTAAATCTTTCATGTCAGTGTAAAAAAATTGTGATCAGAAAGGGAGGAGCAGGTTCCTTGCCTACCTGTCACCACCTAAACTTGAGAGGGACTCTAGCAAAAATACCATGATGCCACTGATTCTGCCCATCTGCACTGATCTAATGCTTTCAAACGGTTTATTATTTATGGAGACAATTTTAGGCCAAGTGTAAAATACATTGTTCTTTTTGAAAAATCAAACCACACTATATTAAGCGTGAATTGTATAGAATTTTTTATATTGTTAGCTCTTGATGCATACTAGGAAATGCACTTTGCAACAGTCCTTGTAGTCTTCAGTGTCAATTTTTTATTAAATGTTTTTCCTGTAATTCTGCATTTGTCTCTAATGTAGGTTGGGAATAAAATGGGAGCTCTCCGGTGACTAATATGATGTTTTTGAAGTTTCATGGATGTTAACAAAAGACTATGTGGTGCAGTGAATAAAAGCTTCTCAGTAAGTTATAAATGACACTAAGATTATATCCCATGTAGATTTTTTTAATTAATTAAAATTTATTTACTAAAAGATTGCAACTTTCTGCAAGACAGTGTCTTAAAAAATATTTAGCAGCCCCTGAATGAAAATGTCAGGTGCATGATCAGCTGCCATTCTGCTATTGGATTTGCTCAAAATCTGTGTGCATTGGCAGTGCTTAAAACTGTTGACACTGGGCCCTTGATCTGTGGTATTCAGCTTGCTGTCTCCTCAGAGACATTTACTAAATGACATTTGAAAGTCCCTAGCCGTAGGGCCTGGGGGGGCACATTGATGGGAGCTCCTTCCTCTTGTCCACCACATGCCATGCAGTAACTGGACATGCAGGAATGCAAGAGTCTTGGACAAAAACGAGACCAAGACAGCACAGCTCAGCTAGGCTATGGCACTTAGCTGGGAGAAGAGATGGCTTTTTAAAAATCAGACTGAAAAGCAACATAGGGAAAAGGAAAAGGTGGGAATGGGACCAGAAATGTTCAGGAGGTAACAGCTGGGCACTTACTTCCTGGGCAAGTGAAGAAGGAAACAGAGAAGTGTCCTACATTCGAATCTCCTCCCACCCCAGGAGAGCACTGAGACATGCAACTGCAACCCAGCTCAGCTGTGTACAGCTTCTGTTTAGGTGAGTAATTTGAGATCTTCCCAAGGAGACCTTGAAATCAAACATTCACCTGATTCATTACTGCCATTTCAGAGACTGCTCTCTGAAAATTTACAGTGCTGAAGCAAACATTTCAGAAAAAAATCTCTATTTCTATTCATTTCTTCACACTAAATATTTTCTGATATATATCTTACAAACTCAGGTCATGATAAATGGAGTTCTTTAAAGACAGGCTTTGGTTTGAGATATTATGTCATTGGCCCATATAAAAACATTGCGAGTTCTAACAACACACATTATCCAGTGAGCTTATGTATCTATTTTCTTTAAATGCGTTGAAAAATGTTTGCTGCTTTAATGGGGTACATATGTATAATTATAGCATAGGCCTAGTAGGAAAGCAAAATAGAATTGAGCAACTAGTACTGTACTGTAGAGATAAAGGCACAAGTGATTAGGAAGAAGAAATTATATTCAGAGTTCAAAAGAAGTTTTGCCCCAGAATAAATGTAAATGAGTTTTCTGCTGTTTCAGGGTTTGGGGTTTTCTTCTGTGTTTGAAGTAATTATTCTGACAATAAAGGAAGAAAAGTATATGCAGCCATACAAATCAGTTCAAAAATTTGCTCCATTTGAACTTTGGCCTTTGAACTACAAAGGATGTGAATTAACAGAGGCTGCGTAACTAAGCAGAGTTAGGAAATGTCTGCTATGTTAACGAACAAGCAGATATTTATCAGGGAACCACTGTGAGAGTAATCTTCTTGCTAAGCCATCAACGATAAACCAGCAGGTTGCATCTGTATTTAGAGACACCAAGGCACACAACAGACCTATGCTTTTCACAGCCGTGGTGTTTCAGTCATATGTCTGCAAGTCTTGGTCTTTGTGTCTGTAATTTTTTGCATTGCTGCCCCTAATTGTGCACTCTTTGAAAAGCTGCCCCACATCAAATGCATCCTTTCCTTAAGACACTTCAAGAGACACAGAGCCTTCCTGACATTGCCACCCAAGTTTCCTCTTGGCAACCAGAATATATTTAAGACCCATTTGACTTCTTTTCTTTTTGCTGCAATCAAACAAAATAGGCCAAATTCATTTCTTTTTGTCATAATTTTCAGGTTTATATATATTTATAGCCTCTTTGAACTTCCTCTCGGTGGAGAAGGTGATGGAAGACCACATCTGCACTGTGCCAGATATGATGTGTAAGTGCTCCAACCATACTAAAAATCAGGGGTTGGTAGCACTCTCTCATTTAGCATGTGAATAAATATTTCAGGGCTTGGGTCTGTGAGAGACTGAATGTCTTCCTCCAGAGGACTGCACATGATCTACAGTGTTTCAAAAGACAGTGTAAATCTAACCCACTCTGGAGGTGGTGCCTGGATGTTCCCACATACACCTGAATGTATGTTAACCCTTTGAACTCCATGTTACATGGGACCCTCGCAACCAAGAAGACCAGAAGACCAGAAAGAACCAACAGCAGCCTACTGGATCCATGGGTCATGATACCTTTCTACTTAATCTATCTCTCTGTCACTCTCTTTCTCTCCACTCCCTTTTTTTTCCCTGTTTCTTTCTATCGCTGTCTAACATTTCTTATTAAATAAAACCCTTATTATAGCATATGATCTGTTTGCACCTTAATTCAGGGAGCACATTGATAGGAGGTCCTTCCTCTCCTATTAGAGAGACATCTCTCTAACAAACAAAATTATCAGATCTTAACACCAATCCTAATATGAGAAAAAATCTCCACTTCTCTGGGTCTTAAATCAGCTCCCTGATGTCTGTTGGTGTCTCCTTGGCCAGAGGTCCCTGCTCCTCAAGACAGCAAGCTATTAGTTGCCAGCATCTGTGCCAACTCTCCTTCTGTGGCCAGATCTGCATGGCAGAAGTTCCTGTCAGAACTAGGTGCTTTTGACCCAAACCAGTACTAAGGATGTGACTTCACAACCAGAAGCAGGGATCACCTCCTGAAGACCTTGAGCCAGAGCACAGTAGCTGTCCTGTGCTGGTAAGGAGGCCAGTAGAGGAGGCAGCTGTAGCTGAGCAAAGAAGGGGACAGCAGCATCCCTAAACTGCTCCTGCACCATTACCTAACCATGTTCAGGTGCCTTTAATCAATTGTGTGACATGTCTGAAGCTCAGCACCAGAAGTTTTTCAGTCAAAGACACTTTTTGCCCTAAGGAAGTTTTTTAACCACTGACCAATATCTGCACTGTTCAGTCATTGCCATCTCAGTATTTTCTGGTGTAGACCAGTGCAGAGCTATAAATTCACTTTGATGTTTTTCCCTGGTTTTGCTCTCAAAATCTGGCAAAAAATAATTATTTCCTAATTCACTTGAAACCATTCCATATATTGGTTTTTGAACATGAAGAACATTTTGGTGACAGTGAAATCTCTGCTCCTCTATTTTCTTACAAATGTCCATGTGTCCTAAGTTTTGATTCACACCAGGCAGGCAATGGCTGCAGTTGTCCCTGATTGTTCAGAATCCAGGTTTATACTTACAAAATAGATGATTGCAAACCTGCTGGAACACAGCTGAAGAACACAATAAAACACAGAAACTATTTCAAATACTAGATCAAACACAGTTTTGCCGTCACTATCATGTGTATTGGGCCAAATTAATCTCTCTGTAAGATTTTCTTTTGCTGACCAAGTGTATATATTTCAGGAATATATTTTGTGTATATGAGCCCTAAATTCTAATAGCTAAAAATATTCAAATTCAACAGTTGAGAAGCTTTATGTGCAAAGGGGTATTACCCACAAGAAGCAATTCAAATACATGAAGCATGCAAAAATCACTCAGAAGCTACACAAATGACAAAAACTTGCTATATAAGAAATGAAAAGATCACTGAAATGGGCCATATAAATGTCTGAATATCTATAACTTTTTTGGGAACTGATGAAACATTTTAAATTTTGGTATAAGACGATTCAAGAAATTAGACCTATGGTTGTGAGGGTGCAAACTGGCCTTCTAGGGGGGCAGATTTTGGAAGCTGCTCCTGTTAAAAAAACCCAGAAGTGGATTCTTGGTTTGCTTTAATCCTCATTCAATAAGAAAACATAGTCAATTAAAATTTCAGCAACAAGTTACTCAGTTTGGTTCAATTTCCAGAGCAATAGAAAACACAGATGAACCAGAAATGTGAAGATAGGGACTAAAGTAAGAATTTGATGCCAATATTTACCCAAATTCAATGACCTTAATTGTACAGTATATTTGGAATATGTAACATGCACAGTGGGAATCCATAAATTTTAGTTTCTGTAAAGGGATAGTTAACACTGGCTAAAACCTCTAAACCAAGATGAGTGATCTCTAGCCCAAGGAGTGATAAATTCCATGTAAGAAAGTTTGAAAAGATGGGAGAATAAAATCACTTGCGATGGGAGACATGAGGAGAGAGGCCACCACTGAAAGTGATCTGCCAGACACTGATACTGGCGGCCAGAGAGGTGAGGGTGCAAACAGCACCACATCATTTCCATTATTGTGACAGAGATGTGAAAAGAAAGGGCTCTTGCTGCTGAGGCTAGAGGCTGCCCAGAGCAGGCAGCCAGTGTCACTCACACTGCTCAGTGTGCAATGTGTGTTTCTGCTGAGTTGCAGTGGGGTCACAGGCTCCGTGGGTTGCATTTCTCTTTCCTTTGAAGGCAACAGCAGCTGAGCAGCCTCTCAAGCTTACCAAGTGAGGAAAGAATAATTTCCTCCTTACCTGCTGTGTTTTTCAAAGGAGCATCAGGGCCCACCAAATGTAGTTATTACTCAATGGAAATTTAAAATTTAAATAGAGAATGATTTTAAAAAGATAATTTAAGTAATATCAGTATTATCCCTTCAGCTTGTCACCAGCAGCGTCTGCAAGGCCAAATTTTAACACCATCTTCATTAACTGACTTTGACATCCATTTGTCACCAGCCTGACCTGTCTGGGCAGGGGAAGAGAAGCTGCCCAGTCCAGGCCATGACAGCACCAGCCACAAAGCTGCATCCACAGGCATCTCCCCAAAGAGGTCCTGTGGTGGGGAGGTTGGCCATGACTTGGGGCTGGCCCTCAGTGACTGCGGTCACTCCTGCAGAGCTGCGTGACCATGAGACAGCAAAGTGGAGAGAGGGCTGTGCTTTGAGCTGTGTTTGTGAGCACTCACAGTTTGTCCAGCATGAATGAGGTGAACACAAGCTTTTTGCCTTGGAAAGCAACTAAAGGGCCTGGTTTCTTGCCAGACATTAAGGACATTTTCTTCCTGACTTGAAGGCAGATCTTACCTTTCCTGCGCCGTGGGTTGCATGTGTTGGGGTGATAGGGGAGCTCTTGGGACAGCACCAACCCCACCCTTGTACCTCTTTGCACTTGTAAAATCCACATACAGCAGCCAAAAGGGGATGCTTTACCTTGCAAGGTTGCCAGAGGAATCAGTCTGAGCTGGGTCATTCTGGTCATAGCTTATGGAGCACCCAACTACACACAGATGATAAAACCAGCAGGATTATACCTTTAGGTAGGATGGTGCTCCCCCATCCTGGCTGCCTGGCGCCTGCAGCTGCCTTGGGTAGGATGCTTCAGCTGTAATACAGTGCCTGCTTCAAAGGCAGCCAGACCCATCCTGCACTGGTCTTTTTAGGCATTATTTACATTTTTTCTAAAGGCAATAAGAAAGTAAATAGGAAAAGGCTGTGGTTCAGTCAGTCAGATGAAATATTCAAGAGCAGCACCAGCTAAGGAGCTTCTTGTAAAAACTAAGGTAACCATGCACAAGGCTGCATCCCTCTCCTTGTTCAGATCAGCAGTCACTAAGAGGACAGGACCAAGTTAACATCAGTGGGATTGGGATTTTTTGTTTTGTTACCCTCTCTCCTCCATGAAACTTCTTTCCCCACCATGAAATTGCACTACAGTCTGTTTCTGTGCTATTTAGATGGATGCTAACTGTAGTGATGTAATTCTAGTTATTGTGTTTTTTGTATATGACTCAGTCCTAAAATAAGCCCTTAAACAATTTTATTTTATAATTCCAAGCAATACTGCTGATACATAAATGACATGCTGAGAGTTACATTTGAACTCTTAAATAGTGACATGAGATTACTGAAAAAACAAATTTTGAGATGAAGCATAGTTATTGAGTTTTGCTATCTTATGGATGAAAATTATGTTATGGTTTGTAGTAGTTAAAGTTGGAAGTTATATAAATAATCTATGAACAGATTAGTAGGAGATAGGGCTGCAAATCTCCTGCTATAGTAAACAATGTTTATTTGGTATTTTACACCCTGTATAAACTCTGACAATAAGAAAATACTGATTAGTGCAGACCTAGATGACTAATTGATTTCAACAGTTAATTTTTTTATCATTTTGCATTAGTACCTTACCGTCAAAAAGAAAAACGCGAAATACATTAACATGCCAGTGGCCATTCACAAGGCTGATAAACAGCCACAGAGAGATGAAAAAGAGTTTTTAACATCCCCTTTTTCTTTTCAAGCCCTCTCTAAAATGCTTCTCCTTACTCAAAAATCTGGTGGTACACTTTGTCTTTTCTCCCAGGACAGAGGTTTGGCCAAAATACTAAATGAACAAGAATCTTTTCATCTTTAATTGGAAATTAAAATAACAACAGGAGACACAGCCAGGATTGTGACTTAGTGAATATGACTGTGCCTTGGGTAGAAGACAGGACTGCAGAGGCTTTTTACTGGTGCACTGAAGACACACAGGCCACCCACCCAGGAGATGCCAGAGCTGCTCTCGCCTTCTTACTTGCATTACTCTGAAACATTTTCTTTATAGAGTTGGCAAAAGCTAGCTAGTGATTTTTAGCTTAAATTATTAACTGCTCTGGGGACAAGTTAAACTGCATTTGCCTGTGAGTAAGTTACACTATTAAAAAATAACTAGCAGAGCCCTACTTTAAAGCTACTGCTATTTTTATCTGTGAAACCAAGGGAGTTCCCTCCTGTTGAGAGGGCATGTGAGCTCAGCACTGCCATTGGCTGCATTGGGAGCCTTCTTCACTTTGGAGAATCTGTGGAGGGAGAGATCCTACTGCATACACATCCTGCACTTGAAGCCAGCTCAAAGGTGGCTCATGAGATTGTGCCTCTCTGAGGTGACCCAGGATGAACCTGCTGTAGGCCAGTGGAGCTAATGGCAAGATCCTTTGATGGAAATGAAAGAAGGCACTTTTACAGCCCTTCCTGCATAAACACCTACTTTTAGGCACCCCATAAAAATGCAATGGCTAGTACTGCCCCTAGTAAATTTGTGGTTACCAGAAATTTGCAGGTGCACAGTTAGGTCCCTTTTCAACAGTTTTACAGTGCTGCTGCATTTTGTCAGCCTGTTTCACCATAGCACTGAAATCAGCATTGTAACTGAAGACATCTCTGCCATTATATCTGCAGGTCTATTAACTTAGGGCAATTACTCTGCAGGGAGGTGACAATTCCTTTATGGAAGTTATTGAATTTTAGTACTGCAAAGAGTGCATCAATAACGAAAGGCCAGTAAGAGAGCACGATGTACCTGCATCGTTCAGAATTGGTTGGGTTTTTTTATGGACTATATTGTCTAACAGATAATTTAGGCTTGGAAATTAGACATCAATTTTTAATCATATTTAAATTTACTTTTCAAGGAAAATTAAAAACACGAGCTACTAATTACTGGCTGGGCTGAACAGGAGGGAGATGGGGAAGAGGGGGTGAAAAGGAATAAAAATGAGGGTCACCAATATGTCTTCTAGGAGCTTGCTGACCTTTAGAAGAGCTCCCAACTGATTAGTAACCTTAAACATTGATAAATTAGACAATATTCACTGAACCCATTCTCATTTTTTATTTAGTAGAGACTTCCAGCTTTGTTCAGTAGTATGACTTCTGCTGTTTACACACATGCAACACCAAGTGTCTCTCCAAGGATCAGATTCAAGTTTTAGCTATTACTTTATGTCTCAATTTTTGGCTTTTTAGCCTGTTAGTGTACTGCACTGTGCTTCACATACCCACAACAGTAGATAGACTCTCCCACCCTCATGTCAGGACAGGCACCAAAAGATGTTTTTCATCTATAGACCATTTCAGTTTTTATTAAAAGCTGGTATTAAACAACAATGTCACTCTATTAGAAAAAAGATTGAAAAAATATTTTGGAGATACTTTTCCTTAGAGTTCTCTTATTTGTCATAGCTCTGCAACCAAAGTCAGAGGATGCACAGAACCAAAAGAAGGACAGAGACATTTGCCTCACCTGCAATTTTTCTATTCACTACCAAAATAGGGATGCTTACAATGTTGCCTCAAATGTTACTTACAATGTTCTGTAAATATCTACTCTACCAGCTCCAGTGGTTCTCTCCAGAGCTTTGTACAGCCTTTGCCAGAGCTCAAGGAGTCTGCCCATGAAAAATATTCATTCTTTTCAAAAAAAGAACTCTGGTCTTCATGCATTTTCTATGTCTATCTTGTACCTATTCTTGAATGAAATTGAAGTGCAGTTCTCAGACTTCTAAACCTTCTCTCAGAAACAGGCATGCAGCTGCTCATGAAGTCCACTGGAGATGTGCCTCAGAATCTGAGGCAAAACCAGGACCTCCTGACAATTACTAGCAGGCAAGAAAACATGGCAGAGAAAGCACCTTTCTGGGGGGGGGGAGCTAACTCTCTTCTTTAAAAATCGTGATTGCAGCTTGCCAGGAATAGGACAAAACAGAATAAAGCCTGAACACCTTTATTCATGGACTAAATGAGGAAAAGGTTTTATTTGGTCTGGAAATCTTTGTAACTTTATTGGTTCGATGTAAAATATACATTCGAGTCATTTTTCCCTGATTTTTAGTTTCTTGGACTTGTTTAGACTATTAACATTTGGTGGCCTAGCATCTCTTGTATCCCCTTAATCCAAAAATATCCAGTCCCCAGTAGATGTTGAGGGTTCAAGGGAATGCCTACTGGATGCATGTGGTTGCATGAGTTTCCTTCGATCTCCTGCAGTACATGAAACTGAAGAAGAATCTGTTTGCAGGAAATAATTCTGTTTCGTAAAACCACATACATGGACTTCCCTTGTAACTTTGTATTACACAGGAGAAATATTAATGTAAGTTTTGCCTGTTCAGGTTTCATGGCAATCTACTGAACTCCTAGGAGAGATGCTGAAGAGCAGTGAGCACTTTGACAAGAATATGAGTACTAAAGTAGTTTTTAAAGAATGCTGTCATCTTGGGCATCTTCCTCCTCTCCTGTTTTGTCTCCACTGTTCATGATGCAGTCTTTACAAATCCAGACTTTTCAGCCTGCAATTTGTAAGCATTGTTTTATCCTTTATTTCTCTTTGAGAATAACATAGCTTTGGTCAGTAGCCTCCTTCACTTACTGTCCCAACAGAACAATAGTGACAATAGGGTTTGCATTTTGGAAGTAATCCCCACGCATTAAGACACTTCACACAGACAGCAAAAACAGCTGCAGGGCTTAGGGAAGACAAACCAACCGTTGGCAGCTGGAGAGAGGAGGAATTTGGAGATGATCCCCTGTAAATCTGAACAGATCCAAGTCACACACAAATGGTCTTTGCTGACTCTGGGTGACAACACCCTGCTGGTACACAGGATTTGATCTTTCAGCGTGTGAATTTGCTGTTTAATCCACTGTAATGACAAATTACTAATGCGTATCTTAACAAAGATAAGATATGATAGGCATTAGGCTGTGCTGGGCATAAGCTCCCACATGTAGGGGAGCTAGACAGGCAATACTTCACCTGCATTGTCCACATCCCCAGAAATACTGGCAAAGAAGTAGCAGCACACATGAAAATTAAATCCTTGAAAAGGAAAGATGGCACAAACAGAAACTTAAGGTAAGAGAAATATTTATTTAAATTTGCACAAGAACGAGCTTATACTGAACAAAGTCAATCAAGAAATAATAGTAAGTGCAGTAAAACAAGGAAATATTGATGACTTTCCCCATCAGAAAACATTAAGAAGCCATGCCTGTGCATCACGGGTTTTCTTTTTTTTTTCTTCTTTTGTTTTTTGTTTTTTACAATAACTTTTATCTTTTTTTTTTTTTTTTTAGCGCACATACTGTACATATCACATCTTAGCTGCTAGGTTCATTATTCCTGAAGGCTTCATCCTTTTACTCAAACATCTGCTAAGTTCTGCAGTAAGCAATCAAACACATTTGTGCAGTTCCAAATATGATTAGGTAAATCTGCTGCATCTGGTCAAGCATTGGACTCTCAAAGCTTCGCAAGACCCTGTAAGAGCTCCTAGTTGATTTTAGGTCTCAACATCATTATGTACAGCATTGCAATGTGCCACTTTACACTAACCTAAACATTCTGCACAAGGATGCCAGACAGACAAATAGCCAGAAGACTTTGGCCTAACCTCATACAAAAGCTTACTCATCTAAGCTTGTCTTGAGTCCATAAATTTCACTCTGATTCAGGTAACCGAGTTCATCACATATCTGCACTTCAGATAGACAAAACCAACCTAATTTTGTTTTAATTTTGAACAATTTTTGGTCTAAAGGTCTATTTCTGTGAAGGAAAATTCTTTATCCAGAAACTGCTTGTGAGAGATAGTTGTTGGTGTCACAGTTCCTGAAGGCACTGTGGATCCACTGAGCAACAGACATGGCCATTCTAAAGGATGGAAAAACAGAAAGAAGAATTGAAACAATTTGCATTTTGCACAAAACAAGTACATTTAACAAGCTCAGCTGTTTGCAAATACCCATCAGATTTGAACGTACAGACTTGTAAAATACAAAACATGCACCGACTTGGATCAGATTCATGACATTGTCCTCATGTCCTTATGCTGCCCGAGGGAACAGACCATTATGATTCCTATAATTGCTTGGCTTGTTGTGGTCTGTGTCCCAGAGCTAAAACACTCAAACTGAAAGAAGCTGGGATCAGTGCAAGGAATGCTTCCAACATAAAGGTACCAGGCATCTGCTCAAATACATAAAGCTATTGAACAAGACAAGGCACTTGGGAGTTTTATTCAGATCAGGCAGAAAGGCTTCTGGGTTTTATTTAGCCCTGAATGCTTCAACTTCGTGTATCCTGGCTGTAAAACCAGCAAACATTAATCCATAAACTTTTTCCAAATAGTCAGACATTCTTACTAGAATACTAAGGAACAGATTGCCTATGGACATCATTAAAATACTGGAGAAATCATTTCTGCATCTCTACTACTTCTCAAGTAATGCAAATAAAAAATGAGTATTATTTATAAATTAGTCCAATTACATTCAATTGACTAAACTGACAGGACTTATTAAAACCAAGGTCTGAATAATTCAAGCATTTTCTTTCACTTTTTCTGGTACAGGAGGTTATAATCCTACTCTCCCCCTTCTTTACTTGTGATTAGAATTGTTTTTGTGGCTAAATCTGCTTTAGCTGATGCCCAGGTTTCTAAATTCTTAAAGGATTTGTGTAAACCTATTTTGCTATAGCTTGTTTAGAGAGGCTTAGACTGGAGCTTTGACCTTCCATGAGATGCTCTACAAGAGAAGAGTGGGGTGACACAGGATGAATAAGAAGGAACAGTATACAAACTGGGCACAAACTGATATAGACAGAGTGGGCAGCTTGCATACAGAACTGCAATATTAAAATGCTAGCAATATGAGCAGACTGTATTTCAAAATAAACACTGCTCTGTATGGAGAACTGAATAAGATTTGGGCTTGTATAGGGACAAAGTGGTACCTCTTCTTTGTTAGGCAGTCACACCTGAGTCATTAAAATTATGGAGTTTGGCCGAGTATCTGTTTTAATCCTCACAATGTTCACAAGGCAGCAACAGATTTGATGAGTCTGTGTACGTGCTTACACTGAATACCAATTAGTCAATGTTTAAGGTTCAGTCTTTGCTTAACATGAAAGGCCAGATGGGAGCAGCACTTAGGTGGCCATGATAAGAACTGATACAAGCCTTCTGCATTGCCACTGATTACCAGTACAACAGGAGCACATTTCCCATCACTGAGTCTCAAATGTGCTTTAGGGAAGAACCACACACCACAATCTCTTTTACAGGTGGGGAATCAGATGCAAAAGAATGTTAGCAACCTGCAAACCTACTGAGCAAAAAGTAACTTCTAGCATTGGAGCTGGTGTGTAGCACCAGCTAAGGAGCCCAAAAGTACAGGCTTCTGCCTGGAAGCCTGTTTTAACATCCTCTGGGCAGCAGCTGGCTTTCTAACCATTAGCCAGTCTGTCAGATCACAGCATTTTCCTCTTATTAACCACTGACCCATTCTTACATTAGGTCAAATGCTGACACTTGGTGCATACCACTGCCCTTGAAAAAGGACACTGCCTCGACAGCAGCACCTATTGCACAGTATTGCATCAGGCAAGGTAGAGGAAGGAAGTGATGCTTGACAGCTTCTGCTGCCTGATCACACAGAATTCTCACAAAAGGAGGTGCTGAAGATAGATTTTTTCACCTTTTCAAATAGTTAATTGTACCATGTATTGGAGTCTGGGAAGCATGTTGCTTGGGAAGAACATAGAATAAAGCCCAAAATCATTTCAGTATTAATCAAAGAAGTATGCATGAATCCTGCTCTCTCTCCTTGGCTACTGTGGAAACACATATTCTCATTATTCAGTAATGGGTGGCAGAAAACACAATTCATTTTATGATCTTATTTTGAATAGAAACATTTATATTAAGCCCTTTTTCTTTTTCATCCTCAAAAAGAGATGCCAGAATTCATATATGTCCACAGCCATTAATTTTTGTCCTCACACAATCAACTTCTTTGAGTACAAAACCAGTAAATGTTCCAAACGCATTGAGTAATTTTAAAGTACAAAAGCTATGTTGCCATTTAACTAGTCCTTTTATTCTGAAAACAATTACTATTCTCAAAAAGCAATTCACTCAATTCCAGTAACACTATAGTATCACACTGAACAAATTTCTTGTGCAAATCCTTGGCCTACATAGCCATACTTGCATGTTTCCAAGGCAGAATGGAGCTTGGAGCTCCATGATTAAACTTGAACTGAGCTATTCTGGTGGAAAAGCGAATCCCAGTACCATGTCCACAGCACTCTGCAGCATGGGCTGTTGTCCAGCTTCTGATCTGCTAGCACATCAAACCGTGCTTCTAGCACTTGCAAGAGTACAGTTAACTAAGCTGAACACTTTTACTGTCATCTCTGCTGCTTTAAAACAAGTGTAAACACCAGCTGTTCACTGACCAGACTCAGTGCATTAATATTTATGTGCCACAGAACAAGCTGGGAAGAAGCATCTCAGCTTCATCTTTATAACCTTTATTACCTTGCACTGGCAGAGGGTGCACTCTGTGCCATGCTTAATCCAAGAAGACCCAGTGAAGCGAATGACATTGGTTTCATCCAGACATGTTTTAGTGATGTCGTTGCGAATGGTGTCGGCTTGGCAGGGGTCAGTGACACAGCGCGGGCAGCACTCGTTCTCGGGGAGGACACTGAATTCACAGTCCACCTCTGGGCATGGCAAGGGCCAGCAGTCAACTTCTCCTTGCTGTTTGCAGAAAGAACAAGATATTATTGTTAGCACTTATTTTGTTCCTCACCCATTCCTTTGAATCAGCATTATGTTTTCTAGCTGGCTATGTTTTCCCATCTGGTGCTGTTCAGAATTCAGCACAGAAAACGCTGATATTCACCTACTGTGAGACACAGATCAGGTGTTTTTTCTGCATGCCATTCAGGAAGTATATTAGATTTAACTTAGTTCAGTACACTCTCCATCAAGCTGCAGCTGAAAATTCTCCATAAAACTAAGCAATACAATCCCTGCTTCTGCAAGGGGCAGCAGTTGTAACCTGACTGCACTGCAAAAGTGTGCCAAAATTGCCAGTTTCACCTAGTTCTTACTCACAATTTGGACTGTTGGTTTGTCATAGAAAGCCCTCAGATTTATCTCTGCCATGGTTACAAATGCATTGGCTGGATTAAGGGTGTCAAGTCACCAGCAGCCCAATGTAACAGGGAACACGACCACATTTTCAATGAGAGGACCTCCACCCACTTACCATCCACTTAGGATATTATGAGCAGAATAGCTGAAGTTCCAAAACTTATCACACCTTCTGCATGGTGGGTTTAGTACAGTCAGGGTAAGAAAAGATCCAAGCAGAGACTTGTGTTGGGCCAGCACATCCTTAGGGGAAGTTACTGTATGCCTGAACACAAATCTAAAGATGTTTAATGAATCATATCAGTTACTAGAAGCTGGAATTGGCTTCCTTTCACTCTGAACAAAGGCCAAAGTTGCAGTTCTATTGGTCAAAGAAAAGACTTGATGGAAGTCAATAATGCACTTTTTTTTTTCCTTTTTTTTTTTTTGGTCAGGTCCATCTCTGATTTCCAATTTATTCAGCTCATTTGAGCACAGATTTAATAGTCCGGACTTAAGGGGGGGGCAAAAGGAATAGCATTTAGCCCTAGGAAATCAGTTTATTCACAGAAAATATATCTCAGACTTTAAGGAGTTCACTATCTCCAAAGCAGAAGCTGAAAAAAAAATCACATACACTTGTAAAAGCTCAAAATTCACTTCACTTGTTGCAGAAAATATTGCGAAGTTAGTCTTTTAAAAAATTCTCATCTGGGTCAATTTTCTTCTTTTTGAATTATGTGATGGTAAGAATGAAAGCAATGTTTTAATCCAGTCACTCATCTTGATACTTCAATCTATTTTTTGCAGTGATGGACAGTACAAGGAGTAGACAATACTTTGTCACCTCAAAAAATCCATGATCACTGAAAAAAAGCATACTTTTGCTACAGAAGTAGCATCTTGAAAGAAAAGAAACATCTATTGAGATCCTAAATTGTAAGTTGGTTAGTTTTTCATTTTTAAGAAATTTAATGAAGCACACGGTAATGTATTTAATTGGATTTTAGCAGTGGTAAAACTGAAAGCACAGTCTACAGAAATGGGCTTCTGGCTCTTATTCATGATACTCTGACAAGTCAAAGCTGCTACATGGATCACCCTTTATATTTGGAGAGAACTTGTGATAAAAGCTAGTTGTTTTTATATTGGGATTTTCTCTGTCACAGAAACTTCATGAGCAGCATTATGCAGAATAATTTTTGCTTAGACTCCAAAATACATGCCTAGGAAAAAGATGACAAGCTTTAACAGATGTGAACTTTTTTCAAACTTCATTTCACTGTTTTGAAAAATGCAAAAAGTCTTATTATTTTTTTGTTATTCAAAATGTCTGAATGAATAAATAAGTTTTAGTTTACTGGCATCCTTGAAATTATCAGCTATGATAATAAATACGTATTTCCTTATAGAGCTTCATCATTCTCTGAATAAGTGAACATGAGTGTTGCTTTGTAGGTGCCATATCCAAATGACCTCCACTCTGCTGAAATCATCTTCATGATTAAGTAATTTATATTTTGTCTATTGTGTCAAAACACATTTTTGACAGAAACTGGACAATACTGACAAAAATCCAGGGAAATCAGACTTTAATAATGCATGTACTTCAGGGAAAATTAAGTGGATGCTAACACATGAAAATGAAACTATTCACAGATCAGAATATCTCATATCCTTTTTCCCTCCTGTCTCTGCTGCTGTAATCAGGAACCTCACCAGACAGCGGCACTGCTGACAGTTCTGTATCCAGGAATCACCACTGTTGTAGGAGAGCTCCCCACTCTGATGTAAACATTGACTGCTGAGCCTCGGGTCACACTCAGGACAGCAGAAGAGGTCAACGGTGGGGTTTTGGCAGTCACAGACCATTCGCCGGCACATCACATATCCATTCTGTTTTAGAAGAGAGACATACAGCCATGGCAGAAATTCGCACAACTCTAGCCATACTCCAGCAAAAAATTTAATTTTACCATTTTTAATTTTAAGCCATTAGCATCTCAGAAGTTTTCCACTACACAGTATCTTTGTCAAAATACAATTCAACCCAAACCAGAAACCCCAATACACACTCAGTAGCAACCATGAAGTTCCCCTGTTGTCTTATACACATCCTTCATTCAACCAATCTCCAATCACCTCTCCAATCTCCAATCACTTCAACCAATCACCCTGAGGTGATGAAACCCAAGGGCATTTTTCCTAAGCGTTAGATTTTAATGGATTGCACTTTTGTAATTCTCATACAGATTTTTGATGAATCTTGCTTTAAACGTCACAGAATATCACGATTTCATGGAATACCAGCTTGGAGGGTGTCAAGGAAGATCAAGCCCTCTGTTCTGTAAATATTCACATATGAAGATGATAGGTGACCTGAAACTAAACCATGTATGTCAAAGCCGTGCTGCTGAAATGCTCAGGATGCTGTCAGTAGTATTTTGGCCCTTCCTTCTCCATCAGCATTTAGCTCGGGACCAAACTTCCACAGCAAACATCTAAGAAAGTTAAGCTGAATTACTCTGCAGACACAGAACCTACTTCTATTTATAGCCATCTGCTAGAGATACTGGCGTCAGTCTCCAGCCCCAATAGGTGTCTAGACAGTTTATCTGCATGAAATGCTGTTACTCCCACCCACAGAACACAGGTGGCATCTCTGCTAACGAAAGAGTACTATCATCCTTCTCCCAGTTCTACATAATAGCCTTCCAATGAATGTTTTGCTCATGCAGGTTGGAGAGAGAAGCTGTCTCCAAAACCCTATGTAATATATTATTTTACTTCTGTAGCTCCACACATGCAGCTAAACCAGGAATTTCACTTGAAACCTGATGCTTTGCCCTTCATCCCTACCACCACCTTGCAGAAGCAGCTACTTCCATTTGTACTGACCTGGCACGAGCAGACAGAGCATCTGTCGTTCTCCAGCACCCAAATCTGACCATTGTGCTTGATTTTGCCTTCATGGATACAGTCTCCTGTGCAGTTCTTGCCATGAGGACATCGACAGTCATACCCGCCATCCAGGTTAAAGCAAACAGTGTCATTGGCACAGCTATGCCTTCCAGTTCCACATTCATCAATGTCTGCAAAAACATGCCATGGAATGCTCTTAGACCACATTCAATTAACGAAAATGTTCTTGTGGCAGCCAATATAAATGATTCCTAGCCATTAAGGCCTTCAGTTGAAAATTAATTTGCACTTCACCAGAATGGGTAGAACTTAGAACTTCATGAAAAGTATTTCACAAGTCACATCAGCTTTTTTTGATGCTGTTTTAATCTGATATTTTGAGTTTTGCTATCCATATTTCTAAGTGAATGCTATGGAGTACGGTAGATAGAATGAAGAAGCCACAAGGAACATGAGAGAAAGAAAAATTCATAGCTCCCTAAAGAGCCTCCGTTTGTGGCAACCATATATGAGACTTATTAAGTGAAACAAGAACAGCTTCAGCATCTCGTTCTTAAAACCTTTTGCGGGCTCTGTTTAGCACATCTAAGATCACTTGATGAGAATTTAATGTGAAAGGTGATTTCTGACCTGTAAGCTCATTTATGCAAGCACACCATGCTTTAAATTTCATCATTTATTAGAATGTGAAAACTATACTATTTTAAATATTCAAGTTGCAGTGACAGCTATAGCCCTTGTATAGTCTAGAATAGAAAATAACGAAAAAAAATTGATGTCTCCAGTGAATAAAAATAAATTACTTCAAAACAAATATATCTCTAAGAATTAAAAAGTACTTTAAAGGCCTACTTCATCAAGGTACACGCAACTATTTTGCAAAGGCAAGCCAGCAGCACACACTACCTTCTACTCCAATAGTCTTTAGCTTTTTCAGTTGTCCAAATGGAGAAAAATGATCACAGAAAGAAGCTTCAAAGGGGCATGAAGCAAATGGATATATGCAATAAAATGTGGAAAACAGAGTAGACTAGAACTACAGTGATTGTAAATATTGAGATATTGAGTTCAACTCTAAACACAGTTTCTCAAAAGTATGGCCCAAGTTCTTGATTAAAGTTTATGAAAAAGTAATGTTGTTATAATTAAACGTCCACCAGAGGAGTGAGATAAAATAAGCAATATGGTCATGCATGTGCCTTTCACCACCAGCATAAAAACCTAATAAATAAAACACTCAGCTTTGGGTTCAACAATGGAAATGAAACCTTCAATCCACCTCAAGCACGTTCAGTTTAAAGCAAAATAATTCAATTACCATTTCAGTTCCAAGTATGGCTATGGTCAAAAACCCAAAAAAGTTAACAAGTTGCTAACATGAATATGAATTGGGATGAAAAGTGGCAGGGAAATCATTAGAACTCCATTGTACAATTCAGTAGCATTGTGGGTTTCCTTCAAATACTTTGTGCAGTAACAGTGGCATCATCTTAAAAAGAATTGCATAATTACTAGGGCTTACGGGAAGATTGAGAGAAACATCATTTGAGAAGAAATGAAAAGACATGGATTGCTCATCTCTAAAAGAACATCAACAGGATGGGATATTAAAAAAAAAAAAAAAAAGATGAATGCTCCAAAGAAGACATGTTGAGAGCTTTTTTTCTCCATATTGGCTAACACACTAGACAAGGGACAGTGAATGGAACTGGAAGACAACAAATTTATGCTGGATAAAAGGAAATAACTTTTCATACAATATATAAACAAACTATGACACTCACTGCTACAGAATCCCAAAAAACAATTGCATAGCCAAAAGTGTATGAAGCTAGCAAGAATATTCAATTTTCAGTGCTAACAGATTTCGGGAGAGAGATTACATTTCATGCATTAGTACATGGTACATGGTACACTTATTTGTGCCAAATATAATCCAGAACAGGAAAATCATCTCACATCTCTACATCTTCTGCCTCACTGCCTCCTGAGGCATTTGGGGGCAGTCACTGTTGTAACAGGGCAGAAGATAACTGGGACCATGAACCTAATTCAGTGTGGCTGAACAGCTGAACCAGCACTGGCACATCAGACAGGGAAACCCACCCCAACAGTCAGGATACATAACCAGGGGAACAGGCAGCCCTGCAGAGGCTGTCCAGACTCTAAACTTGAAGGTTTTTAGTAAAGCAGCTATCAGGAATGGTTTGAGTGATGCCAGTTGGGATGAGCAGAGGAATGGAAGAGCTGCTCTCACCTTTCTGTATTTTCTCTTAAATCCAGCTGGAAAGTAATATAATCTGGCAATTTAAAATTAAGGTATAGCTGTTCTTAAGTCATGCAATAGCAAGAACAGACACAAATTCTGTTTAAATATAATGATTCAGTTGAACAGCAAGATTATCTTTATTGTAAAAATAATTTTTAAATAAATTACTTTCCAAAATTTGCATTCATTTGTTTAGAACACTCTTTTGTACATAACTTTCACATAGCTGTCATAAACTTATATCACTTCTCAGCAACCTAGATACTTAACAGAAGGCAGACATACTTAATGAGATAACTGGACAAAGTTCAGCTGTCATGTAAATAAGAAAGGTTTCCTTTAAACAACGAATGGTGATCCTATAAACACTGATTCTGCTTTCAGCACTTGTATACAAGCCTATTTCAGAATTTTCCCATGAGAAAAAGGCTTCTGAAGTTTATTTTTCAACACAGTCACAGTAACTGAAAATAATGGAGTTTTCATCATTGACTCTGGTATTGAGCCGAGCTTATCTGGCATTGAAAACTTCTGAAAATTTCCAATCTTGTTTTTTTTCAGTTGTTTGATTCATGAAAATAAATGTTCTGTATAGGGCAATTTAAATATCCCTAGTCACAGCAGGAGCTATTTACATTTTGATTCTAACCTAATCAGAAACAGCAGTGTGTTTATGATGCAGCAAGAGAAACACCAACTTTTCATGCATGAAACTCTCATCTGCATTATTCATCCACATCAAACTTCAGGCATTATCAACAAACAACTTGCACACAAATCATCCATATCAAGCAAAACTTTGTTCAGTTTTTTTTTTTTTTTTTAACTTTAGCTTTTAATAGATGGTTACTGAAATTGTATTTACAGCCTTGTCCATAACCAGCTATGGACAAGGGACACTGAGTGCTGTGTCTTTTGTGTTTGAAAAGGAAAGATGGTAGGATTATAGATGGCATATTCCACTATATCCAGCCACAGCATTTTATTACTGCTCCCATGCTGTTAACAAAACATACATACAAACAACCCCCAGTCCCCTCCCAAAAGAAACAAAAACCAAACAAACAAACAAAACCCCCAAAGAGTCCCCCACAAACCACTCAAAAACAAATAGTTCACTTCAGGCTATTTACAACACACTGCTTAAGAACCAAGCAGCTTCAATGTTAGGACATTAGAACATTATGTCTCAAAAGACTTGGAGGTTTGCCTCAATAAAAAAATTGACAGAAATGAAATGTAAGTAGTTATCTTGTGCTAAACTGAGAATCAGTTCTTATTCATCCAACCTACATGAAAAATAACAGCAGCTTTGATCTGTCTCATTTTTAAGGATTTTACTTTTTTTACTATCATCTCTAGGTACAACTTAATGTTGCAATAACAAAGAAATATCATGGGAGAAGAAGTAGTGGTACATGTTACAAAAAAGTAGGCCTTAATTCTATTACAAATAATTTACTGCCTACACAGGAAAAATACCAGCCTAAAGCCATACAATATGGTGACAGTACTTAGAATTACTAAACTCCATTTGGCGTCTCTGGGTGGGCACGAGGCCCTGTGCACCAGGCTGTGGCACATTCAATTTTTTCAGTCTTCTCTTTTCATTATGGAAAGAAATTTTGAAAGTAGGATTTTATATTGTACTGGGACTTGTAGTTTTTCTGTTCCTTTTGCCATGCATCTTTCAATGCATGCG